>JAVJIF010005027.1:0-91425 GCA_038442645.1 Agave tequilana | reverse complement strand
AACTACTAATTGTATCTAACATCACCCTCAAATTCAAGATGCCATGGACATCAAGAGTTTGCCTAACAAAAAAACTGAACTTGAGTGTTGAACCTACTGAAGTATTGGAGAAGTAGCTGCTAAAAGTGATGAAAAGTGCTTTAGTGTTGAATTGTTGTTTCTAATGTGAAATTTTTGATTGCTAATGCCAATTGCTGAATCTCATGTTGAATTGCTGAATGGTTGGAACTTGACAAAACCTACGGATGCAAAATTAGTAGAAAAACTGAGCTAGAAGAATTTAAGATATAATTAGTAATCAGTTTTTTCAATTTGTTATAACAAATTAGGCCATTGAGAAAGAGTAACAAGTAAACATGTAATAGGGTTGAGAGACCTTTATGACAGAAAACTTAAGTTGACGGATAGAGAACCAATTTTTTTTATCTGTCTTTGACTTTTTATTCAATTTTTACAATCTTTAGATTATCTAATCAAACTTGACCTCAGCAAATCTCCCCTTTCATGTGATAGGTCTAGGGAAATTACATAGGCTAATAATCTCTCACATAATGGGCAACACTAACATAGTTCAACACCTGTAGAAATTATATGGTCGGCAAATCACCTTATAAATATTACATAGACCATTAAATGACATTCAGGCATCAAGCCTCCATCACTTGTGATAACAAATCTAACACTATCGGATGAAACATCAGATCTCAACTCTCTCTTTCTCTCTCTCTCTCTCTGGGCCATAACCCGGGGTATGATTAATTATGAAAAATAAATATTTAAACTCTGGAAAACACAAAAATCCAATAGCAATCTTCTCTTTACAAAGGCTGAGATAAACCAAATTATACTTAAAACTATGACTCTGAACACTACTGAGACTCTTATAACTCTAAATACTACTACCACTGTATAACTAAATAACTCTATTAAATAACTAACTATTAATTAAATTTAACATGAAAATATTGAATATAAAATAAATGTACTGCAGTTCTTCCTCTTTGTTGTTCATCTCCATTGGTTCCGACTAAGATTAAAGACAGAACAAACATGTTATGTCATGTCCAGTTTCAACTGAATCTTAACAATTGTTCTGATATGTAATCCTTTATATGCAATTTTAGCTATGTCAATCAAAACTACTGCGCATAACAAAATATCGATCAAGTTCCACTTCCTTGTAACTAGTATTATGTCATGATTACAACTACCAACCTTTCCTTAAAATCGTCCCTCCAAACTACCACAGTGCCACATCCGCAACCTCCCATGTCGTTCTGGGTCAGTTCAAGACGTGTGTAATCATGCTAGGCGGGTATTTTCTTTAACTCTGATCCGGGGTTCATTAGCCTTGGTGGAGCTGCCATAGCTCTTGGAGGGATGTCTGTCTACACTTACCTCAATTTGCAAAGGTCTCAGGACTCCATGGCAGCAAGCAAGCAGAATTCACTTTCTCCGAAACCAAAAACCGTAGTAGATAGCGAGAGGCTTGATGGAAAGATTGCTATAGCTTCTGTTTGAAAGAAGTAATGTCCCTGAAAGCGCCAACTATTTAGCTTAACTAACCACATTAACCTTTTCTTGTGTCTTTTTTTCCCAATTTGAGTCACTTATTTGCCTCATTCCTGAAAAGTGAGGCTTGTGTACTGCAACATTAACGTTGCCAATTTTGTAAGATTTTATGTAATTCATTTATTGGTTCAAATAAAATCTATTCTTGCTAATTTTCAGTTTAGTTTTCTGGTAAGGATTTTTTTTTTTTTCAATTTGTAACCGTTTATCAGAAATGTTCTTGTGCTTGAATGGAAATGTTTATCATAAGCAAAAAAGGGTAATTGAAAATTCAACATTTTCTATCACCAAGACTTTGCACATAAATATAAAAACTTTTATCATAAAGGAAATTAGAGTAATTGGACATTCGAATAACCAACAAATCTGAGCTCTTCAAGTGAAATGATCATCAAGGCTCACATACTTTGTCAACAAAATCCATAACAATTTCTAGATTAATGACAAAAACTTCACAAACACATAAATATTTGGTGTTGAAGAAAAAATTAGGCTCAGAATCAAAATCATCCATTCTTACTAACTGTGCATTCCTGATCGAGGCGGGAACTCCATGATCGGAGATGATTCATCGATGGAGCCAAGAGACGGCTGCCACACGTCCTCAAACCTCACCTTCTTCCTCCTTGGCGGGGTCGCACCTGAGATACCGGTTTCCCCATGGCATTCCCCTTCGTGGCCTGGCCATTGCCATACGATTTCTTCATATCTGTCTTAGCCTCCCTGACATTAGGTACCAATGATTCGAAAGAGAGATCAGTCTCACTCGCGCTCGTGCTCTCTCCAACAGCCCCTGGACAGTGAGAAGAGGGCCGCCTAATCCTCCTCCGAAGCTTCTTGACAGTGCCATGGGGCACGAGGTAGAGCTTCTCTCCCGGGTCAGGATCGCGTCAGGATCTCCTCAGGACGGAGGAGGGGATCCCATGGCCGATGGAAGATATCACAGGCCGAGCGAGAACTGATCCGAGTATTTTTTGATGATACCGGCTGCAGGAACAGCCATGTGGTAGCACTCGACGGATACACTGGCGTGGATGATCCTCAGTGGCCGCTGGCGGTCATCAGCCGCAGATTGGACGGCCGGTGAGGCCGTGGCCGGACTCAGAAAGGATGGTGGTGGTTTGATTTTACTTGCGCCAGAGAGCTTGGTGAGCATTGTCATGGGTGAAATAGTAGAATGTTTGCAGTCGGCCACAATAGAGAAGGGCGCTCAGGGTTTTATATAAATTCGAAAGAGGCGGGAAAAGCAATGTTGGCAACGGACAGTTTGTGAAGTTGTTATTATTATTATTATTATTATTATTATATTATTATTATTATTATTATTGATAAAATGTTATTTTTATATTTAAGGATATGTTATCTCATTTGGATTGAGGTTGCTTTCAGCACTGTGAATGGTGAGATGAAATCAAAGGGTGGTCAAAAAAAAGAGGGCCAATTTGCGTACGCTTTCTATTGAAGATACCCTTTAAAATGGAGGTGCATGCTGATTACAGAAAAGATAAAAATAAAAGGGAAAAAAATGTGGATCGACGACGCACGAAGTTTGAACGTAAATTATGTTTTATAAGTTGATTAATATGATGTACATATTAGCCATCAGTGGAGAACAGTGATTAGGGTGGGCAGCAGAAATTATTTTTTGATGTAATTGATTCCAATTAATTCAGTCAAAAAGAGAAGGGAACTAACACGATTTTGTAAGAATCTTATCATTTTGCAATATTAATGAGATATGATCTTGATAACGAATATTTGAAATGTTGTATCGATTACATTTTTAAAGAAGAAGGAGAAGGGAAAAAGGAACATGAAAATTTAGAAGTTTGCAAAGGAAAAAAGGACTAGCTGTGAGAATAGATCCCAGATGAGTACTCTCTGACTCAGAATTGAGTCTTATATGCACCAATTGTGCTATTTAATTTTGTGGGGTTAGATTCACATTTTATGTGATCCAACCTAATGCTTGGATCACATAATATTAACTTGTGATCAGTTTTATGGGGAAAAACAGAGACTTCTTGATCTTATGATTAACAAAGATTGACTATTGGCTCCGATAGACTTGTTACCGGCACAAGCAGTATCAACATCAATTCAGAATACCAGAATACAACACTGGGAAAGTACAAGATATGGCAAATTGGAGACAATAAAAGTCCATAAAGGCATGGCAACAACAGAGTACAAAAGAAACCAATGTAGAAAAGAAAGCTCAAGCTACACAGCAGACCAACAAAATGTGCACTGCTGTAAACTCTAAAAAATGAAGGCTGTCCTGAGAACATTAGCTAAATTCCCAGTATTGCACTTAGTTACAAGAATGGGTGTCTCCAAAACTCATTAACAAAGCCACTTACACTGCCTAAATACAATTCTCCAGCTCTAACTTTCAAGAGATTCATTTCATTCCAACTGCAACATTTCCATAGAAGCGAAAACATAAAGAAAATAACTGTTTTATGTAGCTAAGATTCTCTGGTTCGCTATGACCAGCTCATCTTTTGAGCTTATGGTATTAGAGAACAAGAGAATGAGAAAGGTTACTAACCAATTCCAGTATGATATACCCACCACTTATATTTATTAGTTTCCTTAACCACTATAAACAAACATTAATATTTTCTATCACTATCTCAGTAAGTGTCCACGGTGACCTCATAAATCGAACATGGGAAGGTTAGAATTCCATAAATGAGACATGCAAAGTTAAGAATAATGTATTAGTGACAACATTGCCTGATAACTTTCCAGAAACTAGAACAAAACTTAAACATATGATAACATTAACCAAGGCTAAGAGGTTAAATACAAACATTGGAGAAAGTACACAAACTTGCAAAGGAAAAGGAAGAACCAAGAACACTGAAGCTTGCTGAAACCTCTAAATGCAATAGTTTTCAAATCCTCCATAAATCTACTACTTTCAGAAGGAAAAAAAATTAAAGGCAGCGCGTTTTGTTTTTTTGTTTTTTTTTTTTAGTTGTGGTGGGGGGGGGGGGGGGGGGGGTGGGGGGGGGGGGGGGGGGGGGGGGGTGGGGGGGGGGCGGGGGGTGGGCGGGCGGGGGGGGTGGTTGGGGTTGGGGTTGGTTAGGGGAATGTGCTGCTGTTGCTATTATACCAAATACAACAGTTTGTAATACATTTCTTACTATCAAAATTCACTTTACAAGGCAGTGGAAACGATGAAAACCCACCAAGTTCAAATCTTACCCTCCATAGTTTGTATGAACCTCTACCAAAAGGATGAAAGAAACATACGAGTTAAAAGGCAACAAAAAACTCCACCCACAGTAACTTACAACGGCTAGTGAGAAAAAAGAAGAAAACAACATAAACGGAGGGAACAGCAGCAAAAAAAGACTACAGATCTGCACATACCTCTTCCTCAACTAACTTATAAATTGTCAATTATCAGTCACAGATGAAACTCCAACTTCCACCCAACTCAACCAATCTAATCCTGAATCTTTCATCTGTAAATTCCTGGCCGTCCCTTGAATATATACACTCATCTCAGGCCAACTCCATGCAGATTATCTTCGATGTGCTTGCGCCCAATCCCCCACAAGAGCCTCCAAGATCTTCAATACGAAGCGATATGTTCAATAATTATTGACCCAATTTATCTGAGTATGCTGTGGCTGTTGGTAGATCCCAGAAGGAGGGCCCACCATTTCAACTGCTCCAGCCATGGTCTGAGACTGCTGGAGCATCGGGTGGACGGTGCCTGCAGCAACAGTCTGAGTGGGATGATGGTAAATTCCAGGGAAAGCCATGTGTTGCCCCTGAGTAGGGAGGTGTAGAATGATGTAGCCTGCATGGCTGAAATGTCCCTCCCGGGTGTGGGAATCCAGACAGAACCTTCGCTCTGAGAAATTGCATATTAGGTATAATCAGCTATAAGCAACAAATTGAGTAACATAACAGAATTCAAGGAACATGAAATTCCAAATAATCTTTTGATTAATAGAGAAATACAGCTTGTTTAAAGTACACTAGACGCAAGTTAGAGTTCAAGATTTCACCAAGAACCAAAGATTCAGAATTTTGTAAAATATGAAATTGACAAATATTCGGAGACAAACCACTTTACCCGAAAGCTTAAGACTACAGAAAACAGAAAATTCAAATTTTCACAAATAAATTTATGTTATCGCTACAGGGAAAAAAAAACTTGGGAATAAACTATTTTCACCAGTAACTCAGAGAAAATTGTACACATGCAACACGCTTAAAAGCAAACTTCGGATCCCTGCTGTTGCAATGGACAAAAGGATACACATGAAGCATCAGAGCTCCCTACTGGAATTCGGGATACCATATTGAGAGAATAGCATATTACTAGCGTCCTTCGAGGACTTCAACGCTGTGATCTAATAAATCCAATACGACATTTTGCATATAAAACAGGAGCAAAACAGAATACAAACAAATTTACAATGTAATTAAAATTGGCAATGTTCCGACATTCTCATATTTGGACAAACATGCAAAATAATATAGTCACAAGAATTCCCCCATGACTAGAACGATGTGCACTAGCAGAGATTAAAAAAAAAAAAAACTGGAATAGGAAATTAAGTACCTGCTGTCCAGCATTATACACATTGTTCTCCTTGTACTGAGATGAAGCAAGATCCTCGCTACCAGTTGAGGTTCCACTGGTCACGGCACCATGATTGTACGTTCCATATCCAGCCGGCATTCCTATGTGGCTTGGGTTGCCAGCATTAGTTGCAGGCTTATATTGAGAAATTGAGTACTTCACAGGGGCAGAACCTGCAGCCCCTGGAGCCGGATATATGTTCCCTGTTGGAGGTTGCTGGGGGAAGGCAGCATTGCTCAAGAAAGGGTGCATAGATGGAGATGGAATGTAGAATGGTGAGAAATATTGACTGTATGGAAGGAAATTAGGATAATGAGAAATATGTACACCAGGAGGTTGTCGAAAGACAGGAACCGATGTCTGGCTAACAGTGCCAGAGGGTTGCATCACACCACTGGTGACTAAAGGTGCTGGCCTGTTGAAGAAAGAACCAAAGAGTTTCCACTCTGCGTGGCAAAAAAAAAAAACGAGCATTAGCGTCATCTTTATACAAGAAGCGAGCAAGAAGGTTTCCATCCAAATGACAAACAGTAATTCTGAAAATATCAGTGATGTGAAATTGAGACTGACGAGTCTAACGACTCAACAACACTGCCCAACAAGTGAGATAGTTCAAACATAGACAGACATTATACAGCATGAACTGACAAGATGAACAGAAGACTACAGAAAAGTTGAAAACTACCGTCTTAGCTAATCAGGTATCATAATGTAGTAGTGCAGAAGAAGTATTGGAACATCAATAAAGCATGTAGCTGTCATTTGAAAAACACACCTCTTGGGGTGTCTGCCCAGTCTGAGCGGGTAGGACTGCAACGTTCCCACTGTACTTGGTAGCAGGAGGAGGAGCAAAAAAGGGAGAGAAGCGACCATCACCATCAGCAGCAGTAGGTCGATACATTGAAGTGTAATAACTTGCGGCAGGATCAAAAGGTTGCTGCACCTGAATAAGGGAAAATCAGATAACAACACAAAGAGAGCATATTACAGAACAACCAAAAGAACTGCATTTTAATATCGGTTGGCTTAAATGCAGTTTATCTTACACTGCAGCATCCTAAAGTTCGCTCATATTAGCTAAAATACTATCAGTGTAAATTACAATTAAAGAAGCAGTAAATGTAATTAAGCAGGTGGAGAGAGCTCATAAAGGTAAGGAGAGGATAATATATTTAAATGATAGTAGAGAGACCTCCCTCTCTAAGTATCTAAGATGAATGTCCAATGCAACTACCCAAATAGACATACAGGAGCCACCAAAATGCAGAAACAATCAAAGGCGAATTGGGATGAGCGTTGAAACTTGAAACCATTGTTCTACATAACGCTCATCACAAGAGGTATTGCGCTGCCATTTCGACCTTATGATGGGTTAGGAACTGTGGGAGCCACCATGCTCTCTTATCAAGGGATGCCTAATTGGATAGAAATACTAAAAGCTTCAAATTTAATTAATAAGAGGGTACAGATGACTGTTTCTTGTGATATAAATTGGCATCCTAGCGAGTCTCAGGATTTTGTAATCATTGATCTAATGGTTAACATATGTTCTATGATGAAAAACAATTAAATATTCAACCATTTGATACATGATTAAAAACTCCAAAGCGCATAATCTTTTATATGAATACATCTTAAAACATAAAGATTATAATGTGTGGTCCGATCATTAAATAGGTAGGGAGATTGGAGTTTTGTGCACCATCTGAGAGAGTTCTCTTAGATAGCATCTAAGGTACGTTTTCCTCTCTTTGTATCTATGTCTTTGTAGGTAAAGCGCTCCTAGTGTGTCCTATTAGAAACTATTTAGGGAGGCGATTTTAAGTCTCACCATGGACTATCCCTATGAAGATCATCTACATCATTTAAAGCGACTAAAACCAAAAAAATAAAGTGTTTTCATGTTTTTTTGCTCATGCATCTACAAGGCAACAATGGACAGCCTAAAGTGGCATGTTGCTTAGACACTTGATCTATGACTTTGGACATACAAAATTTTAATCCAATTATGATAATGATCTAAACACTTAAAACCCTTACATACCAACTTTTGTTAGGTTTCAAGTATTCTACACCATTAAACTAACCAACTCACTATTTAGACCGTCCAGTTTGTGCCTACTTCATGCATATGATAAAAACATTTAAAACACTTGATTTTTTGTTTTTGAGCACTTCTAATAGGGTAAATCAACTCGAATGGAGTAGATCTCAATTTTATGTTTCATAACATTGAGTCTGAACAGTAAGGATTTGCTTCGAACTCCTTCCAAAGGACCCAAGTCTAACTATATGTGTGTGTGTGTAGTTGCTTCATTGGACAAGCAAAGTTATTCATTTTCGCCATGTGCTTCGACTAACCATTAGACGCCTTGATGGGAACTTTGTTAAAAGCTACATAAAAAAAATTTACACTTTGATGTTTAAAGTATTTCTACATGAATATTTATATTTCAAAAGCTAGATATTTTTAAGCATGCATGAATATTTTAGTGCAAGGCTAATAAGACCAAACTTATGAATCAAGCGAGTGAATTCCATTTTCTTCAAGGATTTGGTGTAACAAGAAGGCTACTGGAATCAAAATAAGATACAGACTGCAATAACAACTATGAGGGAAAACAGTCAGCTCTTTTAACCATAAATGAATATGGTCAGCAATGGTTAAGTGGGCTAAAGTTAGTAATAATAGTCTACCCATGAAATAACAACTGTGGTGGAAAACAGTCAGCTCCAGTTAACCACATATGAATATGGTCAGCAATGATTAAGTAGGTCAAAGTTCGTAATAATAGTCTAAAACCATGGTAAACCAACTTTCCAGGATCAAGTCCATTTAATGAGAAGCATAACACTTGCATTAGACACAAATTCACTGAAAAGGGGAAAAAACACAGAACAAGGAGAAAAACAAGTAACGGCATGCCTAATTTCTAATCCATGTTCATATGACCAAACAGACACATACCAGAGCATAAGACACTAAGAAGCAATAAGAATACAAAATGATCAAACATCTATAGAAAAAAAAATCCATATAAAATAAATTGAGTGTCAACTTTTCATGATCAGACAAAATAGAGATGAACCCATCTAACTTCAAATTGGGCTGCTGAACATATAAAGTCATTGTTTAATATCATAGTGGTTCGCCTGCAATGGATTAAACAAGGAGAGAAACAAGAAGATTGAAGGTCAACTTCATAACAACTAACTAGGTATAAGAATACGATAGTTTCAGGAAAGTTTCCTTACAAGTAAAAGTCGAACACATGAGACAACAAAACAATGAAAACAAAACCATTTGTTTCAAAAAAAAGGTTCTGGCTTTCAATCAAGCATGAAGGATTTGAATTCTATCTAATGAACAACAGGATATTTATCAAATGTAAAGATAGGATGATGCGCAAAAGTTTTCACCAAACTAATACATAAAACTGAAAAGATGAAACTTACAAGAAAGCTTGGGATGCGAGTGGCATCCCGTGCCTGAGGCTCAGAACCTTCAAATGTCGCAAATTGGTTCCCAAGCATTGGCGGTACTAATCCAAAATTTGAATAGGTCGGTGCCGTATGAACAACTGAATATTGAGAGCTATCCGGTGCTGAAGCTGCTTCTGTCTTTGATTGGTCATATTCTGAAGTTGTAGGGATACTAGAGGAAATCTCAGGTTCCCTGGTTGTAAGATTTTCTGGCATCTCTGCTGGTGACTGTGGATGATCAGAATTGGAGGTAAGATTTTCTGGCATCTTTGCTAGTGACGTGGAATGATCAGCAATCTCTGCTTCTTGAACAGATGTTGATGATGCAATCTGACCACTGCATTCAATTACAAAAACTGTTAAACAAGGGTAAATTGTGAACACATGAAAACAGCAAATCAGAGAAGAATATAGAGCTTTAAAGCAACTTCTAGATCATTCAGTAAAATGTAAAAATAAATTAAAATAAGAGAGAGGTTCAACACATCCATAGAGTCTGCAACAGATGCTCACTATGCACAACATGCAGCCTCTAGCGACTACAGTTCTACAGAAGAGCCAAAAATGTGATGTCCCATCAGAATAGAGACAAAAAGTCAAAATTAAGTTGATCGTTACCGGAGAAAATTTATCTTTAAGTATTTATAAAATTTTGATAAAGACTGTCTTGATATGGAAACTGGATGCTTCCACTATCAATAGGTAAAGAATCTGAGAGTGGATAAATCACATCACTGCACTAAGAATGAAGGATATATGTCTGCGAATAACATCAAGGAACACAATTACAAACAAACAACTCCATTTATACTACATACATCTATGTTATGAATAAAAGCATAACTAACCAAGCTCCTTTAAGTAGTTCCACAGTAATGATATTGAGCATGTCTTACAAATTCTAACAACTTGATAATACAAAGCAGAGGGACTTCAACGAGTAGATTAAGCAAAGAAAACTGGATGACCCACAAAGATACTCAATGCAGAGGATCAATCAAATTCATCAAAAGAAACAAACTGAATAATGTAAAATTGGAATATATTTTAAGAATCACTAGGACCACAGACCTGTCTACTAGACTGGAGATGTTCTTAAATTAACATTTATTAACAAGATTTTCCATCAAAAAGGTACACTATGCTCAAAATTTTGACATGACTTGTTTTCTGTACACGAAATTAAATCCTCAATGAAATGAAAATCTCACAAAAAAGGATTTCATGAAATATTTGACAAACCTAAATCAAATAGATAGAACATGGTTGTTACGCGAATTATAAGACAGTAAATGTAAGCAATATCTTACCTTGAAGTAGGCTCTTCAACATTATCCAGAGTCTCCTGAGATGGCTCAGATAGTTCAGCTGAGCCTTTCTCACTTTCAGTGTCGTTCACAAAACTAGTAGATAGTCCAAAATTTGCATCAAAACTTCCAAAACTTAATCCAGTTCGTTCAGATTCTGGAACTTGCAAATGGTTTGGAATAATAACATGTTTAGTGTCTGAAAACTGCAACTCCTCCAATTTGTTCCGTAGCTTTGAAGTAGGCTCATCTAAAGACACAGAACTTGTAGCAGGGAGTGACTGCAATGCAGCTTCCTGAGTTGTAGGTTCAACATCAGTAGTTTCAAGTTTTCCGGGCATTGGAGCAGGTTTTACATTTGTTGACTTTGGCTTCCATTCCTTCGTAGGACCAACTGCTGAACAAAAAGTACGTGATGGCATCAGTGTTTTGAGGACCTTGAAGGTCACGTAGGCGGAGTATCACTAACATACTAAAATCACTATGAATAATAAACAGATACAGAATCTAATATTGTTGCTGACTTGAGAAATCGGTATGACTGACTGATCATATCAGCCTTTGGCATTAATTTGTAGAGTAGAATAGAGGGTACGGATTGGATCAAGCAGATTTTGGTGACATTTTGAACCCAAACCCAAAATTTTGGGCCAGTGTTTCAGAGGAATAAAACCTCACCTATCAAGTTTCTGTTCGGGTTCCGATTTTTCGAGTTTGGGTGGGTTAGGTGAGTTTAGCATATCATTTGCTAAGCTAAAATATGGGTTTTTTAGGTATATAACGCCCACCCCACCCCCACCCCCACCCCCACCCCCACACACACACACAAAAAAAAAAACCAAAAAAAAGAAATTTATCGCGCAATTCATCCCTCAAATCTTTGGGTCTTGAAATTTTACCCTCTTTGTTACAGTTTAAGAATCTTCTGTTATTCATTGTTAAAACTTAAAATTCCTAAAAATTAATAAAAATGACCAATTCTACCCTCAATCTATCCTAACCCTACTTCTTCTTGTTCCCCTATGAAGGGCCACAGCAGATCTGATGTTGTTGCCCTCTCACTCTATTTTTTCTTTTTCTTTTTTGTTTTTAAACAAATTAAAAAGAGTTAGAGGCATATCTGGTATTTTGTTCTTATTCCATCTAAAACATAACAGCACGGGTAAATTTCTAAGACACGAGATTTGGAACATGTTAAATATAGATGTCAACATGTAAGTAAACACATCAACATATACAAATTTATTCAAATCACATACAATATATCCTATATATACACCATGAAACATGAAATGTATATATGCACGTTTACTCTCAGGTTTCAGAAGGTTTGAGTTTGGCTTCTGGTTTGGTTTTCGGTTTAGGTTTGGGCAGGCTTTTAAACAAAATCAGGACCTGCCCATTTAGATTCAACCAGGTTTTCAAGCTTTCGAAGACTAATAATTTCAGGTTGGGTTGGGTGGGTTCAGATACAAACCGAACACATGGAGCACCCCTAGCATCGAGCAAACAGATGAATATAATTATGCAACAAGTACTTGCATCATATTAAGAAATAAGAGAAGGATGCAATGAATTCACAATAATTTCTGGTGATAAAGATGTGTGTGGTGGGGTTTCCGCCACAGACGGATGGACATTCCCGATTGATCTGCCAAAAACACAGAACACCTAAAGGTCAAGAGCACCGGTGTGGTGCCGGCCGAAAATCCTCGGACGTGAGAATAAGTATCTTTGATGAATGAGGAAAAGAGTACTGTAAAATGTGTTCTCAGAAGTGATTAGAAGTGAGCCTCTTTCTTGGTGGACATGAGGGTGTATTTATATGCGCCTGAGCTATCATTATGGATGCAGATATTTTGGATCTCCATAACTGTATGATTCGCACGTTATAAATTTCTTATAACCGCCTAGATCGCTCTGCTTGATTGTTGGGATAGCCGTGCAGAGAAACCCATCACCATCCATAACAGCCCGCATTTATGTAGGAGCGTTGTGATGTTTTGAACGTGGGGATGAGCTGGCAACATTTTTGGATCCGTAAATCGCGGGGGTCGTGCTGTCCAGCTCCAAGCAGCGCAGGAGCAGCAGGTTGCGGAGGGTCTTTGTGTCGGATCTTTGGATTACTCCGAAAAGAATTCTCGTACTAATTACTAAAATCTCCGGAGAATTGTACAGCTCTGGTTAGAGAATCAGAGTAGATAGTGTTGGACCCGTCCTGGGCCCTGAGCGAGGCCCATGACTTTTGGGCCCATGTTGGGCTTACGTGCATGCGGGGACCACTGATGGAAGAGCGACAGGAAACTTGGATGTTGTTCAGTGGCATGACACGTGGTGCGATCTCAACATGCGTTGAAAATTGACCACTACAGATTTCCCTCCCCCTTTTCCCTTTCCGGAGTCTGCGATTGAAAAAAAGAGGGGAAGTGTAATCGTTACGAACTTCCGGCTAGGGCCCAGTCTGTCGCCTTGTAATCAGAGAAAAGGCAGTTGGCATATCTCTTCGTATCTCGTGCATTTAATGTTGTCCCTCAGACTGTATGGCCAGCTGTCAAATCATGCACGTCCGATTGGCGTGCTTGGGGGAAGGATAGTCGTTGCTTCGCTGATAAGGTTCCTTGGTCTCTGGTCGACAGTTCGATAGAATTTGACATGCGACGTCCCGATTCGAACCCCGGGGCTATCATTGCCATGGTGTCCCTTTCCAATGCATAAATAAAGGGAGAATTTGGGTGGCTTCTTCTGAAAGACGTAGTTTTTCAAAATTCTCAAACTTTCTCTTCTTCACCTCCAAACTCAAGAGTTAGATTGTCATTACCCAATTCTCTTGATTCGATTTGAGAGATGGCCAGTCAGAAGAAGTATGTTGCAGTTGAGAGGAAGAGGATCCAATTCAGAACGAGAGAGGTGATGGATTTCGATCCTCCGCTGACCATCCTTCATAATCAAAAAGATGTGGATTACTATTTGAAGACGCACCATGATCCTCTGCCCCCTGGCATCGTTGTGGAGTGGTGTGATCCAAATGTGAACTTCCGAGATTCTGCCCTTGGAGGAGTATACTTCCATTCCCAGGTCTTGGCATTCGGGATGCATCTTCCCCTTTCTGTTCTTGTCCACCGAGATTGGCTTATTACGGATTTGCTCCTACCCGGTTGACGCCTGGTGCGTGGCAGACGCTCTTAGCCTTTGAGACTCTTTACGTGGATTTTGCCTTTAATTCGTACAGCCTCGCAGACTTCATATTCTACTATATGACTTGAAAGACTCAATCCGGGGCTTATTCCTTCGTTCCGAGGGGAAGCCACCCGAGTTTGAATGTCAACCTTCCGGATAGCGATCATGGATGGGACAAAATCTGCCGTTTGTGTGTCCGGTCTTTGGGAGGACGTCGAGCAGTGTAATAGGGGGAGCATCCTGAAGGCTTGGGTTTGGGCACAGTTCCCCGGGGAAGAGATTTGGTCGCAGCGGAATCTGAAAGACGGGCCGAAAAAAGTTGTATGAGATTGACCGCGACAAGTGCAACTGGAGTTGAATGTTGTGTCCGAATAGGCCTGTTGTGCCTCCGGCTGTGCCGAAGGATAAACCCTCCACAAAGGGCCGGGTAGCCGGCTCTTCAATAACTTGTAGTGTGCCTGCATCAGGGTTTTCATCCCGTGGAGTCAAACTCCGGACGATCCGCGATCAGAGTCGGGTCCTCAAGCGGAGGTATCGCAACGAGATCCCTTGCCGGAGATGGTGCAAAGCTACATGAGAGGGCTCAGATGATAAATCCTGCATAAAGGGCCTGGTAGCTGACTCGTCAACAACTTGCAGTGTGCCCGCATCAAGGTTTTCAGCCCCTCGAGTCGACTCCGGACGATCCGCGATCAGAGCCGGGTCCTCAAGCAGAGATATCACAACAGGATCCCTTGCTAGAGATGATGGCAAAGCGACATGAGAGGGCTCAGATGATCCGCAATCATTTGGAGCCTAGAAAAGAGACCAGTCGGAGGCTCTCATGTTTGCATCAACACCATCTGTAGTGATCGATTTCCAACGCATGCTGAGATCGCGGCCGCCCCATTTGTCTGTCCCGACCGGCAGCAGCTGGGTCTCCCCATCTCTCTTCAACTACCCCGGGTCTTCGGCCCGAGCTACATGAGGCAGAAACTCGTCCCACATACGGTTCGGAGGCTTTGTTCCTTTCTGAGGCTTCATAGGGACTTGAATCGATAGTCGGTTGAAAACTGACTGTCGGGCTGGAAGAGTGGCGGGGACTGACCCTAGTCGGCAGTGGACTGAATGGACCGTTACCAACTTATAGGAGATTTTTGATGAGCTGGTCGATGGAGCAGATTGCGATCGAGGATGACGTGGGGAGATCTAGATGTCCGAGAGGACGACGAGCTCCATAGGGCGAGATCCAGATGGATCAGGCATCAGACGAGAGGGCGAGATCCGGATAGATTCCAGATCAGGCAGAGCGAGATCCATCTCCGAAAAGAATTCTCGTACTAATTACTGAAATCTCCGGAGAATTGCACAGCTCTGGTTAGAGAATCAGAGTAGATAGTGTCGGACCCGTCTTGGGCCCTGAGCGGGGCCCACGACTTTTGGGCCCATGTTGGGCTTACGCGCATGTGGGGATCACTGGTGGAAGAGCGACAGGCAACTTGGATGTTGTTCGGTGGCATGACATGTTGTGCGATCTCAGCATGCGTTGAAAATCGACCACTACAGATTCCCCTCCCCCCTTTTCCCTTTCCGGAGTCTGCGATTGAAAAAAGAGGGGAAGTGTAATCGTTACGAACTTCCAGCTAGGGCCCGGTCTGTAGCCTGGTAATCAGAGAAAAGGCAATCAGCATATCTCTTCGTATCTCGTACGTTTAATTGTCCCTCGGACTGTATGGCCAGCTGTCAAATCATGCACGTCTGATTGGCATGCTTGGGGGAAGGATAGTCGTTGCTTCACTGATAGGGTTCCTTGGTATCCTGGCCGACAGTTCGATAGAATTTGATCTGCGACGCCTCGATTTGAACCCCGGGGCTATCATTGCCATGGTGTCCCTTCCCAATGCATAAATAAAGGGAGAATTTGGGTGGCTTCTTCTGAAAGACGTAGTTTTTCAAAATTCCCAAACTCTCTCTTCTTCACCTCCAAACTCAAGAGTTAGACTGTCATTCCCTGATTCTCTTGATTCGATCTGAGAGATGGCCAGTCAGAAGAAGTATGCTGCAGTTGAGAGGAAGAGGATCCAATTCAGAACGAGAGAGGCGATGGATTTCGATCCTCCGCCGACCATCCTTCATAATCAATAAGATGTGGATTACTATTTGAAGAAGCACCATGATCCTCTGCCCCTGGCATCATTGTGGAGTGGTGTGACCCAAATGTGAACTTCTGAGATTCTGCCCTTGGAGGAGTATACTTCCATTCCCAGGTCTTGGCTTTCAGGGTGCATCTTCACCTTTCTGTTCTTGTCCACCGAGTTTTGGCTTAATACGGCTTTGCTCCTACCAGGTTGACGCCTGGTACGTGGCAGACGCTCTTAGCCTTTGAGACTCTTTACGTGGATTTTGCCTCTGATTCGTACAGCCTCGCAGACTTCACCTTCTGCTATATAACTCGAAAGACTCGATCCGGGGCTTATTCCTTCGTTCGAGGGGAAGCCACCCAAGTTTGAATGTCAACCTTCCTGATAGCGATCATAGATGGGACAAATCCGCCATCTGTGTGTCCGGTCTCTGGGAAGACGTCGAGCAACGTAATAGGGGGAGCATCCTGAAGGCTTGGGGTTCGGGCACAGTTCCCCAGGGGAGAGATTTGGTCGCGGCTGAATCTGAAATACGAGCCGAAAAAAGTTGTATGAGATTGACCGCGACAAGTCCAACTGGAGTTGGATGTTGTGTCCGAATAGGCCTGTTGTGCCTCCGGCTGCGCTGAAGGATAAACCCTCCACAAATGGCCGGGTAGCCGGCTCTTCAATAACTTGCAGTGTGCCCGCATCAGGGTTTTCATCCCGTGGAGTCAACTCCGGACGATCCGCGATCAGAGTTGGGTCCTTAAGCGGAGGTATCGCAACGAGATCCCTTGTCAGAGATGGTGCAAAGCTACATAAGAGGGCTCAGATGATAAATCCTGCATAAAGGGTCTGGTAGCCGACTCTTCAACAACTTGCAGTGTGCCCGCATCAAGGTTTTCAGACCCTGGAGTCGAGTCCGGACGATCCGCAATCAGAGCCGGATCCTTAAGCAGAGGTATCACAACGGATCCCTTGTCAGAGATGATGGCAAAACGACATGAGAGGGCTCAGATGATCCGCAATCAATTTGGAGCCTAGAAAAGAGACCAGTCAGAGGCTCTCATGTCTGCATCAGCACCATCTGTAGCGGTCGATTTCCAACGCATGCTGAGATCGCGCCACGTGTCATACCACCTAACATCCAAGCTGCTTGTCGTTCTTCCACCAGTGGGCCCCCATGCACGTAGACCCAACATAGGCCTAAAAGCCGTAGGCCCCGCTCTGAGCCCAGAACAGGTCCGACACTATCTACTCTGACTCTCTAATCGGAGCTGTGCAATTCTCCGGGAATTTCAGTAATCAGTACGAGAATTCTTTTCGGAGTAATTCAAAGATCCGACACGAAGACCCTCCGCAACCTGTTGTTCCTGCACTGCTTAGAGCTGGACGGCATGATCCACTGCGATTTGCGGATCTAGGAACATTGTTAGACCCCACATTCAAAATGTCACAACGCCCCTACATCAATATGGGTTGTTATGGATAGTTGCGGGTATCTCTGCATGGTTATCCCAGTAATCAAGTGGCACGATCTAGGCGGTTACAATAAATGCATAACGTGCAAATCATGTAGTTATGGAGATCCAAAATATCCGCATCGATAATGACAGTTCAGGCGGGTATAAATACACCCTCATGTCTACCAAGAAAGAGGTTCCCTTCTGATCACATCTGAGAACACATTTCATACTACTCCTTTTCTCCTTCAACAAAAGATACTTATTCTCACACCCAAGGGTCTTTGGCAGCACCACACCGGTGCTCTTGACCTGATGGAGGTGTTCTGTGTTTTTAGCAGGATCAATCAGGAGCATCCATCCATCTGTGGCAGAAAACCCCCACCGCAAGATGAAAAGGGTATTTCCCTAAGGAAATGTAAGATCATGTGTTTCTTCACTGTAATATACGAAATATTTTATTAGAATGCAAACGCTGCCAAACGTAAATGTTGTTGCAGACTAGGCGACTAAAGCAGCATGTTTTGTCATGAAAATATCAGTTTACTGGATCCATTTCTGTACTTTTAAAGAAAGATAAATGATATAAAGATCATCATTTTGATGAGTGAACAAAAGACAGAATTGCACAGGAATATAAGCAGCTCTCTAAAGGCGGCCTTCATAAGGCCGGTCTACTAAATGTGTGCTGCAGCTGACAATTAACCAATCAACATAGGCTAGGGTACTTCAATGTTGCTATGTAACTTGATATCAGAAGGCAGACCAAGTAAATTTTGTACCATACATCCTTCAATATAAACAATGTAGTTATGAGACCAAGAGAAAACCTATGTTAACTAGGATAGTTGTAAACTGCAAGATGTGTGACAAAAACAATATTTAAATTACCCATCTAAGAACAGGCAAAGATCCTTGAAGAACAAGGCATCTCATCAGTATCCATGGTTAAATTCTGAATACAGACCTCTGATCTGTCTATAACAATAGCCAAGGTGAGGTGGCAGGTCTTGAAAGATCTCAATCTCAACACTGTAGTCAATAGTGCTGCAAACAGATATGGATAATCTGTTCTCTATCTGATTTCATATTGTTTTTTTTTTAAGCAGATGTATCCAATATCCATTTAAAATATGGATATGGTAATTGTAGCCGTAAAACTATCTGAGATACCCAAATACATAACCAAATAAGTCCAAATTCGTATACATTTCAAGTACATCAAGTATTGCATGATGTTACTTTCTTGATTAAAAAACTCAAATTCATATCATCTTTTATATTTTTAACATTTTCACACAGATAATGTTAAAATTAAGGGCATAGCTGATCTTCCTCACTAGGTTTTCTGCCTGTGTGTTAACATTCGAGTGATATCCAATAAATATCCGAATTTGATCTGAATCCAAATTAATTTTTACCAAATATGGTTAATGAGTTATGATATCCGTGTCCAGGTTCGTTTTTTGCTAAAAGAAAACAAATACGAGAATAGTGATATCTATATCCTCTGCATATGGATAAGTCTTGAAAGATCTCAATCTCAACACTGTAGTCAATAGTGCTGCAAACAAATATGGATAATCTGTTCTCTATCTGATTTCATATTGGTTTTTTTTATGCAGATGTATCCAATATCCATTTAAAATATGGATATGGCAATTATACCCATAAAACTATCTGAGATACCCAAATACATAACCAGATAAGTCCAAATTCGTATATATTTCAAGTACATCAAGTATTGCATGATGTTACTTTCTTGATTAAAAAACTTAAGTTCATATCATCTTTTATATTTGAACTTTTTCACACGAGATAATGTTAAAATTAAGGGCATAGCTCATCTTTCTCACTAGGTTTTCTGTCTTGTCTGTTAACATTCGAGTGATTTCCAATAAACATCTGAATCTGATCTGAATCCAAATTATTTTTTTACCAAATATGGTTAATGAGTTGCGATATCCGTGTCCAGGTCTGTTTTTTGCTAAAGTGATAACCTATATCCTCTCCATATCTTATTAGAATGCACCCCTAGTAGTCAGTCAAAATATCCATCTACGTAGCAGCACTCAATTCCACCAATATATTTAACAGAACTGAAATTTTCAAACATAACTAAACACTGGTCTAATATAAGCTTGCGAGAAGACAACTGAAATGATATCAATGTGATTCCTAATATGACTCTGATTATGATGATTTTGCTTTGATAACCAAGCAACAATAGGCAGTAGATGATGGACAATCTGTAACACTGGCTTGATAAATATTGTTTCACAGTATCCTGCAGCACAGAGTTTGAACCTTGGTATGGTCATGGTTTCAAACCTTGCTGGAAATCAGTGTGGTGATCGGGTTTCTCTATCCATGCAAGAGTTCGTTGCAAGTTACAGTCTTGAAGGAAAGGGATGGATGGTTGTTTTAGGTTTTTTTCCCCTCCCCTGGGTGGGTGTGTGGTGTGTTTTGTGTGTGTGTGTGTGTGTTTTTCTTTTTTTTTTGGGGTTGGGTGGGGGGGGGGGGGGGGTGTTTGGTGGTGAACCGGGGGGCATTGATCCGTTTTCTTTAAACATTTGATACGGACTAGCCTGTGTTTAAACCTTTGACCCGATATAACAATTTTTAACCTTTTTAAAGATTAAGATTCGACTAGACTGGGTTCATCAAGACAAATTTCAGTTTGGTAACGACGAACTATTTTTATGCATCCGTGAGTGACATCAAGCTCCCCCTGCCAAGAAAGCATCCCTACGCACCTCTCGAGCGACGATGAGCTCCGCAAAGCGGTGGCAACTTGTTTTCGAGGTTCTTTTTTTAAAAAAAAAAATGTAAGTTTCCCTCTTTTTGGTCAACTGAGATTGTGTTATATTTCGTGGTTGTTGGTCTGTATGATTAAATTTTTGTTATATTTCATGACATTTAGGACATTTAGGACACACGGAACTTACTAAATTCCCGATATCTGCAATCCGACATTTAGTTTTGCCGTCCGGAATTCCCCAGAATCCGCCATTTAGAACATTGACAATAACCATTTCAAACTATTTCAAAATAATGTGATTCATATCTTTCAAGCATTCAGTTATTTAGGATTTCAGATAAATAGTAGAAGTTGTCTTTTTTCCCAGTATTGCAGGAACGAGTATAACCTTTTAAAGCACATACATCATGTGTCATTCCTGAACCATACATAGTTTGATATCAGACAATACAAAGTCCTTATACAGTATTCTTAAAAAAAACATAAACAGTAAGTATCGTGAGATAGAATTATGGACCAATAAAAGCTAAAGGAGTTAGCTAGCTCCAAACATTTAGAAATCTAATGACTTAAGAACCTCAGAATTAGAGGGGTATTCTTCTTCCCTTTTTTTAAAAAGAAAATGTGGAAACAATTATTAGTCATCAACATCCTTGACTCATACTATATGTTCTTTATACACAATCACACAGATAGGCACCAATGTGCATGAAATCAACTATCAACAGCACACAGGTAATAGATAAATTAGATGACCAGAAGCATCATTGTTTTTCCATGTGTGCATAAGTAACATAGTCATTAATAGATAAATAAACAAATAACCATAGAATTACACAAAAATAGTATGACATATATGTGGTAGCGGTTATAGTAGTACCTTTCTGAGGACCATTCAACTGTTGTGACCGGTTGCTGTAATTAGAACACGGCCTGCTGCCAGCAGAACTAGTGTGAGATAAAGAATGTGTAGTTTGAGATGCATCTGAAAGTTGGCTGCCATCAAAACCCTGAGATTTTCCGTGCATTTTCTCATGCGCATATGAGTGGTTCTTTTCAGAACCTTTCCCAATCAAGGATGACGACTCAGAACCAGACACATCACGAGAAACACCTTTGTTAACAGTTGCTTCAACAGCAATCCGTTGACTCCCAACTTCACGTTTGATGGTACCCACACTGCCTGGGATGCGTGAATCAAGAAAGGGCACTAAAACAGGGTCTGAGGCTGAAGCGTAGAGTCCAGAACCAGAGGCTGGTTTTGGAGATGACAAGTGATTATTAGAACTCGACGCATGCTGCACAGATACGGAACTTCCGGGTGTCACTTGTTGAAGGATTCCCAGTCTTATTAGTTACAGTGTCTGTCAAACTTTCTTTAACTGGGACAGAACCACTGACGCTAGATGTGGGCCCCTGCACTGGAACAGGATTTTCAATTTTGGCAGAACCACTGGGCGGGCCAGCTACAGAACTGTAAAAGACAATATACACAAGTTATAGAGAGAGAGAGAGAGAGAAGAGGAGAGAGAGAGAGAGAGAGAGAGAGAGAGAGGAGTGAACAGGAAGGGTACAGTAGAAAGAAAATATATGGAACAGATGGAAAATAAAATTGTGGTTGAGGAAGGACAATAAGTA
This sequence comes from Agave tequilana, assembly GCA_038442645.1. Taxonomy (NCBI): domain Eukaryota; kingdom Viridiplantae; phylum Streptophyta; class Magnoliopsida; order Asparagales; family Asparagaceae; genus Agave; species Agave tequilana. The sequence continues at coordinate 69,310 of JAVJIF010005027.1, read as the reverse complement.
TATCATATAATCAAATTGTATATAAAGAAGAGAGCAGTATCAACACCGAGTGACCACAGAAATACTCGTCATAAAAGTGTTAATCACATGGGGCTTTCTTTTTCTCCTTTACATCAAAAAGAGGGATCTCTTTGGCACTAAAAAATAATTAAGGAAACCATCAGAATTTACAACGACTACCGTTTGAATATAAAACTTGTGCAATGTATGGATACCATTTTTGGATGTAAAGGTTACGGGATGGTGGATGCACCCACAATGCATAAATCAGAAGAAAATAGATACACACAGATCTCTCAATAGATTCAGGACTGAGTTGATTTCTAACACAATTTTTCCGTGTAGAGTTACATAGTATTTATGATTTATGTTGATTTGGAAGATCTAGCACTATTCTATATTTTGAAATATCGTAAAACCTAATAAATAGATACTTATTTGGGTCACTATGATAATAATCTCAAAAAACTTGTCACCGTTCCAACAGACATGTAACCAAGACTCCAACTGAACTTTTAGGCCACTCAGCCATCTCATAGGAAAAAACACATTTTGAGTTTTAAAAGAAATTACATTATAAATAACTAAAGAATAACTGTGTGGGAAATTAGAAGAATGTAAAAGCAAAGGGTTATTTAGGTTGCTAATTTGGCAATTTTGCTGGAATTGAATCTTATATTAATTTTTATGCAGATTTGAACCTACTAAAGGGTTAAAAGGGGGGACAGTTCATGGAATGTTTGAAATAAGTTTCCTGGTCACTTCTCTACTTGGTCCTTGCTTGGACAGTTGGGATCAAAATCCCTAGGATCTTATTTGGGATGAGAATCTCTTGGATTACACCTATGTGCCTTTGGGTGAAAAATGAAAATCCTGGGATTGTATACCAAAAGCTGACTTTATAATTACCCTTCAAGATCTGCTAATATCTTATAAATTATTCATTTAAATAATATTTTCTATAAAATATGATTGTTTTGTTAATTTAATAAATTGTAACCAAATAGATCTCTTCTTAATTTTAAGCACTTCCAGAAAAACTTAGATATAATTGAAATTTTATAGTGAATATTGTCGTAACCAAAGGAAATATATATAAAATATTTTCTTCTAAAAGTTCTCCTTATGAAACCAATTCATAATCCGTTTCCAATTTAGAACAAATTTTCCTCTAAATGGTTTTCTTATTTAATCAATCTATTTATAAACATATTACTAATCAGAATTTGCATTACACAAAGAGAGGGGGCAATGTATTTTCATAATGAATTGTATATGAAATATATCATTGATCAAATATTGCATTAAAGAGGAAGAAAAAAAATCTCCTCATAAACAATCTTCCAAACATATCACTGATGAAAAACTTCCATTACATAATAGAGACAGCAAAAAATCTACTGATAACCTATCTATTTCAAACATATTGATATAATGGATATTTCCACAGCGCAACAGGTTTGATCCAGCAGATCATGAAAAAACCACCAATTCCTCAACTTGCAATTCAAGAGTCGCTAGACTCACCACTATCATTTCTATTTGTGGTTCTCAAAAGTCATAGACGACCGGTCGCTGCTTATTGGATTTGAATGTAACTGGTGGTGATAGGATCAGTGGATAACCATGGGGTGGATCCGTGTCTCACTGTTCCTAGGATTTATAGAGACGACGAAAAACTTGAAGAGACACATTTTTCCTCAATGTGTTCTATTCAGAATTTTTAAAAAAATAAATAAATAAAGAACTCAGAGCTCAGTTTTCTAATCCTGAGGATTAGACTTATTGTATGGAATCTGGTTCTCAGGATTTGATGTCAAGTTGGGTACCAAAACAGGCTTATCATGAGGATCGATCATATCCTTGAGGGAAATGGATTATGGGATTAAATCCCCTAGAATCAGGGTTATTCTACCTTAGTAATGAAAATTGCCCAAAGCCTTATTTTAATAGTATTAATTTTTTAAAAAACATTACTACAATTCGGTTGGCAGACCTGAAACAAAAAAAAAAAAAAAAAAACAATGTTGTGTGTGTGTTTGACTTGAATGAGTATGTTCTCCCTCTCCTAAACCAATCATCTTTTTATCTCTCAAACTAATGAAAATCAGAGATTATCAAACTTTAAAACCCTCTTTTGTAAAGCTTCATGTCTTTCTTTTGAAGATAAATTGATTCTTCAGAATAGAATGTCACTGCAGCTCAGAGATTTCCCAAAAGAATCATACTGACTCATTTGTTAGTCGCCAGATGGTTCAAGCCAAATATTGATTGTGCTTAATGATAATTAGGATTTGATGGGGAAGATTCAGTATTAAGTGATCAATTAGGTTGAGTAAAGTTTGTTTCTAACTAGTATTACCATTCGACTCTCAAGTTGTGGCTGAACTTACAGCACCGTGACTTAGTGTTGTGTTGGGGAAAAGAAAAAAAAGTTTTATACGGCCACTGCCGCTGTAAATTGTCATATATGGCTGAGCTTACATCCCACTTCTTCTCGACAAAACCTTCAGGCTACAAGCATCAATAAGGTCATAGCAATCCCTTTACCCTTTACTTTCTTGTCATGTGCTCAACTTTAAGCAGCAGTACTGCTGCTGCCTGGCCACAAAAGCAACAGATCCTCTCCTGCCTGCCGACAAGGTCAACAATATGGGCAAACAACAGGAGAGCAAATAAGTCACCTTACGTTGTTTCTTAATAAGCAATAAAGAATAAACAAGTTGATAGCAGACGCCAGATATAAACCCATATGACGTGTTTGATTTTTCTGATTTTTGGTGTGTTCCCGTGCAAGTGCCAATATACATTTGCGTAATTCTGCATAATTCGATAATGTGCCGTGCAATTCGCATATATACCCTTATGTCATATAACACATACATTTCATTGCAATATTGGCCTTATTTATCGCAGTTAACTGGCAACTTAGTATATCCAGGAATTGAAGTGGAGAGTAATTGTTTGATGGCAGCATCATCAAACAATATATTATATTAAAAGAAAACTCAACGCCGAGGAAGTTGTGGACCTTGTGGTGTCCTTAATAGAAACCTTCGAGCTTACAGATGTATTGCATGACAGCATTTGCATATTATCAATAATAATTGTGGCTGACAAATTAGTAGATATAGCTATTGAAGACCAGATACTCTCAAGGTATAGATAGAAGTGCATAATTTACTTTGCTTCTTGAGGTGATTAATGTCCTTCCATCTGGGTTGGCAAGACAGGTCAAGTTTACTTTAATTTAAGGGTACCAATATATTATATTAAAAGAACTAGAATTGGACAATACCAACAAAAGACTTGCAATAAAATAGTAGAGTGCAGCAGACAAATATACCTTGATATAGGAAAAGTCGGCTTGCTTTCTATATCCTGAGAAGGGGGAGAAAATGAGGATGTGGTTTGATGTATCCCATTTCCTTTCCAGTGTTCCTTTCACCACCAGCATCTAACAAAGAGAATCAAGACACATGGATCAATAATACTCTAATAACAAAAAATGACTTAATGTGCATGGAAGAAATTGTTAAAGCTTGTATCCTGAATAAACAATAATTCTTCTACTGATAGTACTCACACAGGACATGCTGTTGAAAGCAAGGATAAATTTTGCAAAGTTATCAAGAAGTGCAAAGGAATGGTATCTTGCAGAACTAGATTGAAGCATCTATATTATCAAGTAAAACCCTTTCACTGGTTACCACAATCTGGGTATCAGACTCTGCCAGTCGTACATACCATAAGGACACCATTGTCTTGCTTATTACCAGTAGAGCCACTGTCAGCCTAAACAAAACTACAGCCCTAAATATTAACTTGGAAAGTTCCTTTTACATAATAGACACACAATCCCATCATTATCTTCACTATATACAACTCCACAACTTGGAGAGAAGTGTAGACAAAGTTATGCCCATAAAATTATAGAAATATATGTACCATTTTAAAGGTTGTCACAAAGAAAGATGAGCATTTGGGAAAACAAATATTAATGATTTCAGTGACTCATAAAAGAAGCCATTGGGAATTGGAGTTTGAAAACAATTATTAAAGAATGGATTTAATTAGGACATGTCACTAATAATTGAATTAAATAATTAATAGATGGTAGATCCCATCATCTTTTTTAATATATACCTTTTGACATGTCAAAATTTACATTTCTTAAAATTTTATATAACTTTTTCCAGTTAGTGCATTTGCAAGAAAAATTAGTTAGTTGCTAGTTGCTTATGATACAATATGCATGACTTGCCCTCTCCTATCTGTTCTTTTTTCCATAAATCCCTACAAATTCCTTTTTTTCATATTAGACCATCAACACATTCCATTCTGCCATAAATGGATGTTCTCCAGTTGCCCGTGTGTGCGCCTTTGCCTCATGTGTCTTGATGACAATAAATTTGCTTATACCTATCAAATAAATTTGCTTAAACTCATGTGCAAGTAAATTTGCGACTTAAGCACCCCTAATAGGTTTGCCTAATATAATATATAAAAATGTTATAGTTATAACTAATGTTTTTTAGACAAATGGGTTTAGCTTTGCAGTATAACTTTCAAACTTAATCAGCATGGTTTCTTAATCAAGCAACTTTTTTCATAAACTATATACTTCTTGTAAGCAGAAGTGCCAGTACAGATCTGGGGTGGATCTCTCAGTCACATTGAGAATTGTATCAACCAAATCAATACGGGATCCAGACAACAACTGAGTGAGTCACGTAACAGGTGATCTTATGTTTTTATATGCAATCTAACATGAAAATTGATCAAAAACAATCCTAAAGCCATTTAAAATTCTAGGCTCACTAATAGAACATGGGTGGAAATAAGGTAATGTGCAAATCACAGTTTATTTTTTATACCTTGCCCATGTCTACTTGTCTTCAAGTACAAGGGAAAATCTCAATCAGATCCCAACTCAGGAGGAAAACCAACTAGGATACACATAAACAAGCTTGAAACATGACTTTTGGTTATTTTAGTAGCTTCAAAATTATGTACAGTCTAAATGTATCAATAAATTGGTCACCCCTAGCTACAGAAAATATCAACATTAATATTTAATATCTGTATGTGAAGCGTACACGACACGTGCCCGGGAAATATAGAAAGACAAATAGGTGTAAAGATTCACGGGTGATAGATTTGGAATGATAAGACATAGAAGCAACATAATTTTCTCAGGCTTATGAATATGCAGTTCTCGTACATATTGAATTATCAAATGGATTACTAAGCTTTCTTTAAAATTTAGTACAGACAAAAGAAGAAGATACACAGCTCTTTTGAGATGCCTGTTTCAAAACACAACATACATAAAATATAAGTAATTAGGACAAGAATGCACATCTGTGTTCTCATCGATGAAAATATCAAACTTTCAAGCTTTATATCAAGAAAGGAACCCATACCATGAGATATATAGCGAGAAGAGTAGTTTCCCCGATCACCCCAGCCCACTCGCCCCTGTGATGCTGGCCTCCACCTGGTATCCGCAGGCTCTCTGTTGATCTGTTGAGACACAAAATAGTTAAACACCAAGAAACCGATTAACTACAAGGAAGAGTGAGAGCAACACATAATCATGATACTCAAGCATAGCATCACAAGTCTTACGAGCTGTTTGGTTTGATGTGGTTGGAGCTACATTGCACTTCCAACTACATGTTGTTATTCATGTACTTAGAACATCAACTTATGTGTTTGGTTTATCAACTCACAATTGTAGTTCCAACAGGAGATAAAGAACAGTGGTTGTTTAATGCATAATGAAGTTGCGTTGCATAAGAGTTGTTAATAAAAGCTAATGTAGCACCCTCATTTATTATAGTCCAACTGTTGTAGTTGGAATTACGACCAATTTGATCGCAGTTCCAACTACAACACAAAAGCCTAAAAAGTGGCTCTAACTGCTGCAGTTAGAACTATATGTAGTTCCAACTACATGAAGTTCCAACTGCATCAAAACAAACAATTAAGTCGTTATCTCCTGTAGTTGGAGCTGCATGCTACATTCAACCAAACAGCCCATTAATCGCAGAGTTAATCCAATAAGAGTTCAAGATCAAATAAGCTAATTAGAAGGGTAAAGGCAGAAGTGAGCTGCAAAGTGCTGCAATTTACTGTTCTGATTAGGGCCAATCAAATTAAATAATAAAAGACACATAAATAGGAGCTTCTGGATTCAACATCAGCAAAAATGCATGCTGTACAACTTTGATTTTGTAGACACCAAAAGTAATTGCAATGTGATAGATATATTACTGGTATTACTAACAATATTACAAATTTGATTGTAAATGAAGCAATTAGAATGCTACAGAGTTGTTATACAGGACATGTTAAACAAAAAAAAGAAAAAACTCTTGACCTTCAAAACCAAGATAATTTGACCAAACTTACCTTGTAAATCTTGAAAGAATAATGCATGAGAAATGATCATTGTATCAAACCAATGTGTTCAACAAATAATTGTCTAGGGGAAAAAAAGATCTGGTGCATACACATCAAATCACAAGTTTAAAAAGTTAAATATAAAGACTGGACGTTCACAGACAAACACTAAAATATTTGTCCAGGTTGCTTTCCAAGTTGCAATTAGGCAAAAGGACACCCTAGCAGAATATGGAAAAAAGAATTAAAGGGTATCACAATAGCTCTACTAAGTTTACAGTTCCTTCTGAATTAGTCATGGAGACCCTTCCAAAGCTAAAAGCTATTAGTCATGAAGACCCTATTTTTATATGGTACACATGCGCATATGCAGCTATTTATTTTAGAATGATGATTGAGTCCCTAATTTCGTTAAATAAAAAGAGAATGACAAAAGGATACGGCCTAATTGCTTAGTATTATTTTTAGTCAGGAACCAAGTTGATCCTTTAGTGCATCAACATCAAATAAACACAGAGATAATGAGGTTACATGGATGATTTAAATTCCACAGAAGAGTTTGAGTATAGTAGAATGCAATAAGAAACTCAAGACATGGAAAAGAAAATCAAAATCTCCACCTCATGTTTAAGATGATATAAGAGATAGAAACTATTTGATTTAGTTGTTTTACATGATGGTGAAAAAGAATTCATGCAAGGTACAGTTTAGAGATTTAGTGTTTGATGGGAAATGGAGCTGCACTGCTTGGTTACTGCTAAAGATTTCATTTTCTGCAACTGGAGCTACAAATTTCCCAACTTCTGCAGCAAATGTTAATCAACACAGCGAATACTGAGCATCATTTGCAAGAAACCCCCAATAATGAGGATACCAGATCAGCAAGAACTTCATTTTGCAAAATTTGCCAAAAAAAATCCTAATAACTCATAAGAAAACATTGTGTTTCCAGTTCAACAGCTTCAACTGCAAGCGCACATACAATAGAATTGAAGCCTCACTTAGCCGCAGCTAAAAAACTGCACAGCAACTTGCAATGGCTCGTTTATATTTTTAAAAACAACAAAACTGATATGTTCTTCACATAGTTCAAAATTCTGGGAAGAGTTAACCAAGATTTGTGTACAGTTCCAAGTCAATCCAAAGAACACATCAATCCAAGTAGAAAATATTTATGCTAACTTCAATATGCTTCTAGTTCAACCGTGAGCCCTAAATTGGAAAGAAGTTTAAACAGTAAGGCAGAATGAATGTCGATGAGAATGAGCGCTTATTCACCTTAGAAACCAAATGCTAACTTCAATATGCTTCTATAAGGCCGATGTAAACTCCCATTGCAAGAATAAATCAATCATATGATAAGAGGTGCATTATAAACCTTCCAAACCTACAACCAGTAACACGGGTTTTCTTCAACTCCAACACATGTACATGGACTGCAGGCATCCCAGATATTCCAATTAATGGCTATATATTTGTCTTACCATGATGGCAAAGTCTCTTATCTTATAATTGCTAAGAATATTCAGTAAGGCAACCAATACAACATTCATGATGGTCAGCAACTGCCTTATAGCCCTAGAACTTGAAACCATTACTAAAACCTAAGATCCCCCTAAAGAAAAAAGAATCACAAACCTGAATTTTAAGCAAACCCATCTCATCTCCATGGCTAAAGATATGAAATCATTCACATCTATGTGACCAAGAGACATTGCATGGTCTTCCATGTTTGAACCAATTCCACGTTTACTAAGTTTTAAATGGATCTAATCACCTAAAATAGCTTCTGATTCGCAAAACATGCTGCCTACAGTGGCTCACGCCACTGGGGATCACTTTCTCCAGTTCTGATTGGTACGCAAGATGGAGAAAAATGGTTGTAATTGGTGTCTTACCACTTATCTCTGGCAATAACTTCAATGTTGACCCTAGCACACGACAAAAACAATAATTACATCTCTGCAAATTCTTTGTGGTCCTCATCCATAAACACCATTGTTAAAAAGCTTAACAATATAAACATATCATCCTCATGCAAGAGCCATCAGGAGTTTACCAAAATAGACATATAAAAGCACTAGACTCCAAACTACGAACCAATGTTTTTAAAAAACCCGTTATGTAACTTGTTATAACCCGTTATAGAACATAACGGCACCCGACCGTTATATAACACTAGCAAAAAACGCACTTCCCAGTAACGAGCGTTTTTGGAGCGTTACGAACGTTACGTTATGAAAATAACGTAACGTTCGTAACTCACGTTATTTATACGGGTTGCTAAACATAAAACAGCGAAGCGATTTCTTTCTACAGACCAAATCAACATGAAACCCTAAATTGACGACGGCGAGCGAAGTATCGAAGCACCCCAGTGCATCCACTCTCTGCAGTAGACGATGATGGCGACGATGACAATGACTCTCTTGTGCGCTTCTTCTTCTCTCTGCGGTTCTTTTTAATTGTATCTCTCTCATTGGCAAGTATTAAAGCACCCCAGTTCTTCTCTCTTTGATCTCTCTTCAATTGACAAGGAACTCGCCGTCATAACACTCCAAAAAAATCAAAAAGCCGCACGACTCATCAATTAACGAGGAATTCATCATCGATCTCTTTCTGATCTCTCTTAAATTGACGAGGAAGTGCATGATATCAGAGCACCTCAGTTTCTCGATGCTTGCTAAAAATTGTTGTGAGACTCGTTAAATGTGTTGTATATTGTTTTGATATTTTTTAGATTTTTTAAAATTATTTCCTGTTTATAAATTTTTTTAATATAGTATATATATTTATTTTTATTAAAAAATATTAAATCGTGTAACCTACGTTATGCGTTACGTTATAACTTATTTTAACATAAAAAAGGAAAAACGTTATTGTTACGTTATCGTTATTTTAAACATTGCTACGAACCTTCCTCGTAGATTGCCAGAGAAAAGGTTCTCCGTCATTTCACTCTGACCCTGTTCCAGGCAATACTCAATTGTAATCTGTTATAAGAAACACTAGGCTGTCTCCGCTAAGAACCTAACAATCCGTCATGTTTTTTTTTCCCCTAATATTCACACACACACACACAAACAAAGAAGATCTAATGATAGGGTTTGTATATTTATTATTTCAATTTTAGTTAGGAATAGATTAGATGATTTGCTAGGATTACCTTCTGTTTGAGATTGCATTGTCTGCTTAGCTGGTCATTGGGTTGCTTATTAATAGCATGGATGTGATAAGAATTTGCAGGCTTGGTTGATAAAAGAAAGGTTTTTAGGTTACTTGGTTTGAGTTTTTTCTATATTGCTCATCTCTCTTTTGTATTATTTCATCTTATTTATGTGGCATATTCTTCTAACCTTCCTCCTCCTCACCGCCATCTTGCCTTCCTTTTCTTCAAAGTTTCCCTTCACATGCAACATGGGTGTAATTACCTCCAAAAATTAGCAAATATGCACCATTCATCAAATTGAACAAGTTAAAATCTCACAGAAGAGAGTACAAGGGACACAATCTCATGAACTTGGACATATTATATGTCCAGTCTTGCAAAACCTTTTAGACGTATATACTAGCGCTTACTCCTTTTTTCCAGTTAGTTTTCTATTTACCTTCTTCCTCATCATCTGCATCATCACAATCATCTAAGCCTCATCATTTAAATGGGGTCAACAAAGAGCATGACTCGAGGACAAGAAAGCTCCATAAACTAGCAATTTTCAGCGACCAACCGTCAACCTAAAACCAACTCTCTATCAATTGGTGGTGAGTCACTAGACAAGGTACTATGAGCAAGAGTGATCCACATTGCATAAACACAATTACTAGATGCAGGAAAGTGAACCTAACTTTTCTCATCATGCAGTTTAAGCTCATGCAGGCAAGGAGCAAGCCTCCAAACTCTCCTAGATCAAAAAAGAGGGGGTAACGTGATATAATTTGCTGCAAGCAAGGTTCTAAATATTGGCTAATACGGCCAATATATCAATTTTGGGCCCATACTGATACGATATGATGAAAAAATTTGATAATCTCGGTTTGAGCCGATATTGGTCGATATTTCTCGATATATCGGCTGATATTGCACTTTTCATTTTTTTGGATTTTCTTTCTTAACGAATCAGGTTTGGGATTGCTCTTTCTACTTTTGCTATCGGTTGGTTGAAACTTTGCGACTATTTATCATTTATGGTGTTATGTAACTTTCTTAAACTTGGTTTTGGTACAATTTGTTAGAAACTTGGAACAATCTGTTATGCTTTTTGTTGTATTAGATTATGCTATTATTAGAAACTTGAGACTTGAGAATGTTTATTAAATATTTATAGTTTATGATGTTCTTTTATTTTTTTTTGTTTATGCATGTTTTGTTTATTACTTTATCTATGTTGCTAAGGGTAGGTTGAGAATTGGAATAAGTAATATGTTTTAAATCTTGTTTTGTTTATATATCAAGTATGTGTTTTTTTGTAATTCTTATGCATTCTATTGCATTTTGCTGGTCAGTCTCTTACTCAAAAAATTAAACTTAAAATAAGGATTCCATCTTTTAATCTTTCTTTCATACATCCAATTCCAAGTAAGTATTTAACTGCATTTTGCATATATCGCTTAAACTTAAATATTTTTCATGCATCTTGTCACATATTTATTCACTAAATGGCATAAAGAACTTTATAATTACCTTTAACTATCAATATTTTTATATATAGAATATCTGATATGGACATCCGGTATGATCCCATATCCCAGATATATCACCCGATATCTGGTATCCGATGTGAAAAAAATCAAACAGATATGAACCCGGATATCCGATATTTAGAACCTTGGCTACATGGAGAGGCACAAAATCAGCCACAGAGAGAAATAGAGTCTCCTTCCCATCCTTTACTTCCTTAATCATTCAGAACTTATTTTCCCACCCCCGGTAAATGCATTCTAGGGATTGATTTTTCTCGAAAGCCTTTCAACCAAGCTAGAAATTTATTTTTTGGGACTGAGAATATGTTGAAAATCAGGCTAGCTCTGTTCAAGGCATATTGGCTGATTTCTTCCTCTTCATCCTCGTTATTTCACCATTATTTTCTTCAAACTGTCTCTTAATTTTCTGTTTGTTTCCATTTTACTACTTTTTTATTTCCGTTTCCTCATTTTCAAGAATTTCCGCGTCTTTGGTTTACTTTTATTTTGAATTTAAGGATAGTTTTGGCGTATCAAAAGTTCGGTGTAGAAGACTTGCAGGAATTTGAGGGAATGGTATCTAAATAGATGTTTCACTCTTCAGTAAATGAACTGTGAAGGCCTTATGAAACATATGCTTTATTGTCCTCCAATGCCTACCACCAATTGGCCTTTGATCAGCTATTAAATTTGTAATGTCTGCTCACCTTTAAAGAATACCTACTAAGCCAGAAACTGACACCAAAGGACATTATTCCCTCATGGCCATGAGTGCATTAACGCTGTAAATACTAAATACCACTCTGAACTCTGAAGCGGTAGATTGCCCTGAAACTAAAACCAGTTATTCTAGAGTGCATCTCATTTTATACTACACGCTCTTCCAAAAGTTGCAGCTGGCACCATTTCCTGCAATACAACTCAAATCTTCCCTAGTATGCACCATACATCCAACTATTGAAATACACTAATTGAACTCCCAAACAAAAACCATAGAAAATCATTTAGGGCATTTCCACCGCACCCATTTTTGCCCGGGCAATGCGGTGGGGCCCACACAAATTCTTGCAAAAACGCCCTCCTACACTGCCCGGTTACAACATCAATCACGTTGTGCCTTTTGCCTTGGCACAGCGGTGGAAGTGCTCTTAAGCAAATAAATATTTCCAACAATTGTCATTCTTGCACCATTTCAGATATGGAGGACATGATACAAGTTCCAACATGATATGAAACAATTCTGTCTAGTGTCAGCTAAAACCCCCGCTACCAAAATATATAATTGATTGCACTTAGTTTCTTTCCGTGTTTGTGGCTAATTGTTGAGCTATCTATCAAACCTCTTACGTGTTTGTCTTTTTAAATTCCTCCTGGCGATTTCTAACATATGCCAAGCCATTTGAACAGTCACGAAGAAAGTAATGAATCTAATCTCTTTGTATAAAGGTATACGTCAATAACCATAAGTGACAAAGAAAACCTTGTGTGATGTCGAGATACTGCAAAGAAGCCTACCAATAATGGTAGCATGTGTAAACCAGGATTACTATGAAACACAACATATAATTACCATTATGAATACCAATATTTAAATGTTTAACAAAATAAAATTCATTCTCATTCAGCATGGACTAAACAACACTTTCTAAACAGAATAATAAAAGTGGGTGATTGAACTCATAAATTCAATAAAATAATGATGTTTTAACATAACGCTACTAAGAGAATCCCTAATTGATTTCTTCAAGGTTATCACTATCATAATCAGTAGAAAAGAGCAGGACCAAAACGAACTAGAAAAACTTAAGCTTTGGACTCAGGAGAGTGATAGAAACTCTTACCTCTTTCTTCTTGTCACGTTTCCTTTTGACCTCGTGAAAGGGATCTGGAAAACAATTTAATAATCAGAACTAACAGCAATGGGATGCAATAAAAATTTAAGGAAAAAAACAGCTCTAGCATGCAAGTTTCATGCTTCCACAATTCCGATTTAAACTGTTAAGTGTCCAAATACAACTAAGGCTAAGTAGCGCCACAGAAGTGGATAACCCCGAACATGTCCAGTGCCTGATGCCTTGCGATAATTTGCATGGGAAACATGTGCAACAAAGGGCTTGTGTATCATGCAGCATGCAGCCAATATCACTTATTACAATACATGTTTCAACAAATTAGAGAACTGAAGTGCAGAGGACCACTATTTCCATGTACAAACTAAAAAAAACCTAAAATTTAATAACAGAAGGAAAGGGAAGATTAGCTCTTGAATCAATTAATGTAGTGATTAGGGATCAGGATCATAGCTGCCAACAGGGACAGAGCCAGGATTATTTGTTTTCTTTTTTTTCTTTTCTTTTCTTTTCTTTTCTTTTTTTGTTTTGTTTTGTTTTTTTTTTTTTTTTTTTTTTTTTTTTGGGGGGGGGGGGCTAAATCACGGTTCAAAGACTCGGCCGAGTCGGAGACGAGTTGGTCGAGTCGTATCCATCTCGGCCTGCTCCGAGACGAGTCCGAGTCACGAGTCGGTCGACTCAACTCAGAGGAGACCGACTCGGCCGAGAATTGGAGTTGACTCGACCGAGTCGACTCCGATTCTCGGTCGAGTCAGCTCGAAACGTATATTCACCCGTGACGAGCGGGTATAAAGAAAAAAAGAAAAGAAAAAAACTTATCTCTCTCTCGCTCAGATCCGGAGATCGCCACCGCTGCCCGATCGTCGCCGCTCAGATCTGGACCCATAGCCGCCCGATCGCCGTCGGCCGCTCCTCCTCAGTCCCAGGTGATGTTCCTTCCTCTCTGTCTCTTTCCCTTTCCCTCCCTCTGTTTCTCTCTCCTCCCTCTCTTACCCGCTCTCCATCTCTTGCCCCTCTCCATCTCCCGTCTCTCTGTTTCTTTCCCTCCCCCTCCATTTGTTTCTCCCCCCCTCCCTCTCTCACCCGCTCTCTTTCTCTCCCTTTCCATCTCCCGTCTCTCTCTGTCTCTTTCCCCTCCCCCTCCCTCTCTCTGTTTCCGATTTCTCCCCTCTCCCTTCTCCGAGGTATAAGAGAAGCAGATGGTGATGGTGGTGGTGAAGATGTGAGGGTTTTATCTAGTTCTAGTAGTGATGATGGTGAAGATGGTGATATGATGACAGTGACGACGGTGATGGCGGCGGCGGTGATGATGATAATAATGAGAGCAACAATAGTACTGATGGAGGAACTTATAGTCTTGAAGGTCATATGCAAATATTGAGTTTGACATCAGGCCAACATTATGGTGTGACATATGTCCATAACTACAGACCACAACTTGAGAGATCTACGAGTACTAGTATCGGTTTATCTACTTACCGCAGAGATAATTATGATGATTTTGTGCCTCATCACAATTCAATGTGAAAATAACTACATTAGCATGTATTTATGAATGTAGTTTGTGCAATTTACTATATTGTGCATGTATTTTGATATGCTTCTACCGACAACACGTGTATTTATGCTTTCGTTTTATATTTAGTGTGCTAGGTGATATATGTTTTGGATATGTGATAAATGAATGTGGATGTCTACATTTTTTAAAATTTGTCGTGATTTTTTCAGAATTTTTTGAGATTTCTATGTATCGTTTTGCGCGTATCGCCTGAGACCGATCCGAGTCGCCGAGACCGATCCGTCTCAGTGCCCGCCGAGTTGGCGGCCGAGACCGCGACTGTGAACCATGGGCTAAATTATTGTCCTTGTGTACACTTGAGTATCAAAATTTCACATGAATATGCAAAAACAATTCTAAAAATTTTCATTGGTCTGCTTCAAAACCCTAGAAAACCATTTGTTATTTGTTTGAAAATTATTTAAACTATAGTTATACATAGATTGGGAGGTGTTTGCACAAGTAATATTTTTTTTAAGAATACAATATATAAGTATATCAAAGTATAAATTTTTATTAAGTGATAAATCTATGGAAATCAATCACTATTAGAACTGCTAATTTTAAAAAAAATTAAAAGTTTGGATTTCTCATTTATATAAATAATTAGATTGGCAAGATGAAGATATAGAACTTGCAATTGAGAGACATAATACCTAAATTAATAAGATAGGTTTGGAATACACATTTTAGTCCCATTCATTCAATTTATCCTGAATTTAAAAAAATGTTTAAATTTACAATTGCCTTGTCTATATAGTTACCACAATTTTAGGATACTTAAATCAGCTATCAATTTTGTTACCATAATATTAGAGCCTCTTTAATTTACATTGCCTTTTGTATCAAATTACCATGAATTTCAGGGAAGGAAAATTGAAAAAAATATAAAGAGAACCAACAAGATGTTGAGGATAATATGTGCAATTTTAGAATTGTTGGGGGACCACAGCCCTATAGGCTCTATATGGCTCTGTCCTTGGCTGCCACCACATGTTCCAAACTAGATATATGGCCAAGATTGCTGACTAAAATCTGATCATTTTCAGCTTATTAACATGCTTCCAGAAAATCAACTCAACAAGACAGATTGATCACTGCAACTCATTCTTGACATTCAAGAAGTATAATTATTTAACCTCTTAAAATTTAATAGCAGATTGAGCAGTGTTCCAACAAAACCTGTCATAGGACCTAATAAAAAAAATCTCGTACTGGGAAAACCATAATCCAAGGAGAATAGAAAAAAGAAAATTAAAAATTATTGATAGCAGCAATCAACAAAACGCAAAAGAAACATCAATCGGAACAACAGAGCTCAATTTTGTAAACAAAATCACAATATAGTAAAGGAAGAATTCATACCAATTACCCATCACTTGAGATCACAAAACCTCACTCAAAAAGCAACTAGTCTGTGAAAGAGTAACCAGAACAACCAGTGAACTCTAGTTCACAAAAACTAAAATGAAGTGCATTTAATTTGAGAACTCAGTAATGCAGGCATCCAGCCATGGCGCATAAGCCGAAGAAGACGAAGTCGTGCAACTCAAGTTTGATTCGAGTAATTCAAGAATTTTCCATGTATTTTCATTTATTTTTGGTTTTTATTAGTTGCATTTTCTTTTAATTTTAGTACCAAATCGGTTGCATCCGAATATTGGGTTTTTTTTTAACTCTATAAATAGAGCCTTGTATTAGTTGATTGGATAATGAAAATTTGGAATAAACAATTGTTATATGAGATTTAAGTTTATCTCTAATTGTTTAGGAAATTTCCTAAGTATCCTCTAAAAAATCCCCTAACCCTAGATTAATTCCTAATCTGGTTCCTCTTCCGCAAGTTGTCATCCCCTTCTCTCTCTAATTCTCTCTTTGAGTAGCTTCTCTCAACCCAACAATTTCCTTGACATCCATCGACAACAACATCATCATCACCGCCCTCACCCCATCCTCCCACCACCGCCCTACCCGACAACTCCACAGCCTCTTCAGAGAGCCAACAACCCAACTCCCACCTCCCTCTCTCCCATCAACACTCCCCTCTCTCAATCTCTCTCCTCTGCCTCTCCTTCACAGCAACCAAAGACTTATTCCATCAACTACCCTCTCTCTTCCTCCCTCTCGTCAACGAGCCAAACCACCGCCGCAACTTTCCCCTCTTCCTCTCCAGCAGTCAGCAAACACCGCGCATCCGCCTGCAGCCGCTGCCGCATGTGACAACAGCCGCCACCTCTGTCACCGCCTACGCGACTATCACTGTCGCCCGCATCCACCGGTGACGACCGTCGTTGTCGCTATCTCCTGTTGAGCACAAAGCAGCAGAACAAAAAGAAGAAAATTCATCGGTTTGGATTTCACATTCAAACAAACCCGCATCAAAGGAAAGAGAAGAAGATTTGGGTTTAAGTCAAAACCCGATTGCTACAGTACTTATACCCGCTGCTACAGTAACGAGTTCACAGAACAGACCCGCTAGTGCAACATTTTCGTCTTCAGGCCATAATTTCCACATTCGATGCCCGTTTCAGTTAATTTTTGAGGCGTTACGATCGTGACGACGAGAGCTTCGCATCAATACCAACTACATGTCACTGAGATCCCTGTGATTTTCAGTAGGTAATTTTTTTCTTTACACAATCTTTTATTTGTGAGTTGATAACTATTCTCTATTATTGTATCGATTTAATATACTGCCACTATATTGCGAGACTATGAGATTCTATTTGCCATGTGTTTGTTGATCATAATATTGACTGTACAAGCTTCTGCCATCAAACGGGTAGTTGCATTAGTTTATTTTAGATTAAGAATGGTACAATTGCATTGCACGTTTGTTAAATCCATCGATTTGCATATTAGTTTCAATTATTTTTCTACACAAGATCGTTTTGTTGGTGGAACGTAGCGAAATTTTGTTCTATCACTGATTTCTGATTCACACACACATAACATTTCACATCATTTTGGTATTAGAGCACGGTTAGGATAGGATTTGCATCACGTAGGCATTTGCTAGAAAATTTTACTGTTTTATTGTGTTTAAAAAGTCATTTAATTTAGATTTGCATCTCTTTATCCTCATTTAGGTGTTGCGTAGTACATGCCCACCCGTAGTGGTCACCGTATCTGTTAGGAGAGTCTAACAAGCGTCACACCGCCCCAATGGATCCCCAGCAGATTGCTGTAACGTTCGCCGAGATAAATGCCAAGTTAAATACCCTTAAGACACTTGATGAAAAGCTGATCAAAATGGAATTCATACGTGATCAGACCCCACAGAGAAACAACGACGTAACAACACCGATGACCATCCAATCCCGATACTCAATATCTGAAAAGCATCAAGATCGATGTCCCCAACTTTGATGGACGTCGCGACCCACAACTTTTCATAGGCTGGACACTCTAACTAAATAGGTACTTCACATGGTATGAACTCATTGAGCCTAGGAAAGTAAAGTACATTGTCATGAAATTGTCTGGTCAAGCCAGTCAGTATTGGACCAACCTAAAAAAAAGTTAAGTACGCTGTCATGAAATTGTCTGGTCAAGCTAGTCAGTATTGGACCAACCTAAAAAACAGGCGTGTAGCACGGGGTCGGATAGGATGAAAGAAGAGTTAGAAACAAAATATGTGTTACCACTGTTTAGTGCTCGTCTCATGGACAATTGGCACCAACACACTTAAGGTAACAAATCTGCCAAAGAGTATGTCGAGAATTTCAATGAATTCTTCATCAGATGAAGTATCCTCCATAGGGAAGGTGAAGCCCAAATTCTTTCTAGATTCAGAGTCGGCTTAGAGATGACCTACAAACTGAGTTGTTAGCTAAAGGAGTCAATGAGTTAGAGGCAGTATATGTGTTAGTCAAAGATCTAGATTCTGCTAGGACCACTCACACTTCTAAGAGCTACAATTATAAGGCCTCAGTGTTTAAACCTTCCCCATATCCCTAACCCAATAGGTCTAGTACCCAAACTCCTCCACATAGAGATGACATGAAGGGTAAAAGTATTGAACGGGACAACAGAAACAAGAGTCCTGAGTCCTCTAAAGTTAATTCCAGATAAGGTTACAGACACTTAGCTGTCAGTTTCTCTAGTCTCGTTAAAATCACCATTATAGATGGAACAGTCACCAAAGCTACTGAGTCAGACTCTGATGTGCACATCTTTAAGGGAGAAGATTCTGAAACTGACAAAGAGCCCACAAGTGATGATGTTGGTCTCAATTGTATTAATCAAACATCATCAACTCACTTATCTGTTGTTATATGTGTCTCCTACCAGCTGAAAAGGACGATTGGAGAAAAATGTTTCCTTCCACACGTTCACCAAAATTGGAGAAAAGAATTGTAAAGTGATTGTGGACAGTGTATCAATGCAATATCGTCCAAAGCGCTCGGATATCTTGGATTAGACGTTGTACCCCACCCACATCTATTCAAAGTGTCTTGGATTGACTCCACGACACTTGAGATCAAACAACAAAGTCTTGTCCCAATCAATTTCAATCATTACAAAGATAATATCTGGTATGATGTGATCACTATGAATGTGGGTCAAGTCATATTAGGTACACCATGGTTGTTCGACAAAAATGTCATCAGTTATGGTCGATCCAACATGTGTCAATTTGAGCATGAGGGTAAACAGATTAAGTTACTACCCTTGAAATTCAAGACTGGACAGTCCAAGCAGACATCCACTTTGGCTATGCTGCCAATCTCACCTTCTCCACCTCTTGTTACTACTGTTCCCTCCCTATCCTCCACTAATCATGCATACCCTGTCAGCAAATCGCTTCCTCCCTTACTGCCGACACCATCCTGTTATAGCGCATTCGAATTTACATCTACATTTACATCACACAAACACGTGCACAAATTATACAAAGAGATCAGTAATGAAAATAAACAAAACAACGTGAAGCCTACTTTACGAACTGAAAGTAGAAAAATATTTAAAACTTTTAATATAGGTGATTATATGATGGTTCGGATTTATCCGAAACAGATTCTTTCAGAAAACTGTTAAGATGTATGTCCGCAATGCTGGACCTTTCAAGATCTTGAATAAACTGAATTGCAATACTTATGTTATAGATCTTTCTAGAGATTACGACATTAGTTGTACCTTCAATGTTAATGATCTAGTGTACATGGGTTTTGATTATAGCCCATTAGTTGTTAAGCATTCCTCTTAAGTCATTCTCTGAGAGACCCTCACTAACCCCACTCCCAGATACTCATCCATTACAGCAGAGAAGGTTGATAAAGTTTTAAAGGATGACATTATCACCACCAAAATTGGCAGAACTCACAGGTACTTGGACCGTTGTAAAGAAAAAGAACTGATTGTTGATTCACAGCTAGATCGAGGTGATTTGCAGCAGACAGATCCGGTACAGCAGGAGAGCATTATCCCACCTGACTAGACAGGGTCGCGTCTTCTCCCACACCAGGAGAATGATGCAGGCATCCAGTCATGGCGCATAAGCCGAAGAAGATGAAGTCGCGCAACTCAAGTTTGATTCGAGCAATTCAAGAATTTTCCTGTATTTTCTTTTATTTTTTATTTTTATTAGTAGTTGTATTTTCTTTTAATTTTATTACCACATCAGTAGAATCTGAATGTTGGGATTTTGTTGAAACTATAAATAGAGCCTTGTATTAGTTGATTGGAGAATGAAAATTTGGAATAAACAGTTGTTATATAAGATTTGAGTTTATCTCTAATTGTTTTAGAATTTTTCTAAGTATCCTCTAAAAAAATCCCCTAACCCTAGATTAATTCCTAATCTGGTTCCCTCTTCCCCAAGCCGTCATCTCCTTCCTCTCTCTCTTTGGTTCTCTCTTTTATTAGCTTCTCTCAACCCAACAATTTCCAGCCCTTGACATCCATCGACAACATCATCATCGTCCTCTTCCCTATCCCCGCACCACCGCTGCCCAACAACAATTTAGGATTCAAGGAAGTAGGCAGAAGTGAGGAAGTAGGGAAGTATCATTTCTCACTTCCCTATCCATCCAAACACTGGAAAAGAAAATGAGAACACCCTTTTTCCTTTTCTCTTTTCCCTTTTACACAACAATTTTCTTACTTCTAAGTTGCTACAGTTAATTTTGTGGTTATATAAATCTCATTTGTAATAAGATGTAGCTCACAACAGTTAATTTTGTAATCATGTAAATCTCAATTGTATTCTAATTACAGTCTAATTTTTATTTTTCATAATTAATTTTTATTTTAATATTATTTTACGGTCAACTTTGTGGTCAACTTTTCCATTTTCACTTCCAATTACTAACCAAACACCGAAAAACACAATATACTTTTTCACTTCTACTTCCCAAGTATCAATCAAACACCGGAAAAGATACACACAAATTCTCATTTTTCAAAGAAAAAAAAAACATACTTCTAATTTCCTCACTTCCGCCCACTTCCTTGAATCCAAACAGCCCTTGCGTGTAGGCAAAGAGCCAACAACCCAACTTCCACTTCCCTCTCTCCCATCAACACTCCTTCCTCTCTCAATCTCTCTCCCATCAACACTCCTTCCTCTCTCAATCTCTCTCCCCTGCCTCTCCTTCAGAGCAACCAAAGAACCCATCAAATCCCCTTTCTCTTCCTCCCTCTTGTCAACGAGCCAAACCACCGTCGCAACTTTCCCCCCTCCTCTTCCTCTCCAACAGTCAGCAAACATTGTGCCGTCGCCTGCGACTACAGTCTCCACCTCCGCCACCGCCTACGATGACTGTCGCCGCCTCTGCCGGTGACGACCGCCGCTGCCGTTGTCTCCCGTCCTGCACCTGTCTAGCATGAAGCAACAGAACAAGAAGAAGAAAAGTGATCAGTTTGAGTTTCACATTCAAACAAACCTGAACCCGCATCAAAGGAAGAGAAGAAGATTCGAGTTTAAAGTCAAAACATGATTTCTACCGTGCTCGTACCCGCTGCTACAGTAATGAGTTTATAGAACAGACCCGCTAGTGCAACATTTTCGTCTTTGGGCCATAACTTTCACATCAGGTGCCCGTTTCAATTGATTTTCAGGGCGTTATGATCGTGACGACGAGAGCTCCGCATAATACCCACTACATGTCACTTAGATTCCTGTGATTCTCAGTAACTTTTCTTAACACAATCTTTTATTTGTGAGTTGATAACTATCCTTTATTATTTTATTGATTTAATCTGCTGCCACTATATTGTGAGACTGTGAGATTATGTTTGCCCCGTGTCTATTGATCATAATATTGATTGTACAAGCTTCTAACATCATAATCGGTAGTTGCATTAAGTTATTTTAGATTAAGAACGGTACAACTGCATTGCACGTTTGTTAAATCCATCGGTTTGCATATTAGTCAAAATCGACTGGAGGAAGATTTTCTCCCGTGACTCATATAGAGACTTTGTTCGTACGTCCGTCTTCATCGGCGAGAGAGAGCAGCGTCTCTCCCCCCCCCCCTCTTTCTTCTTCCTCTCTCATCTTACCCCTCCTTCTTCCTTCTCCTTCCTCTCCCCCTCATCTTCTCCTGACCGCTTGGTCGGTTTTCCACCGACAGAGGCGGTATACTAGTTTTAATTATTTTCCTACCCAATATCGTTTTGTTGGTGGAACGTAACGAAGTTTTGCTCTATCACTGATTTCTGATTCACCGCACACAACGTTTCACATCACTCAGTCCTTTGGGTATATAAAAAGCAAAATAGAGTGAGAGAAACAAACGCAAGAAAACCCACTTCATCCTTCTTAATACAAGCATCAATTTTCCACAAAAAAAAAAGTCGTAGTAAAGACATAATCTCCCACATATTAAGCTATTGATTTAACAACAAAATACTAGGCCAGTATATGACCACATGGCATTAATACCCAAATAGAAAGAGAAAAGGAAGAAAACCCCTCAACCCAAACTGCTTGCAGAACAGAAGTCTCTTTTCTCCTCCAAGAGCAGTGATTAAGAAATATTTTAAGACAATCCTCACCTTCCTAAGATTACTCGACGAAGCTCATTGTGACTAAATAAATGCATATCAAATTTCACCACAATATTAGCTCCCCACCCACCAAGTCCCAACAAAATAAAAAGAGAAAAATCAAGCCAAAATTCGATTTTGACGCCAAATCAAATATCCTACCAAAATAACACAAATCTACCTCTGAATCTAAGGGAAAATCGAGACCAAAACAGATCTCAAGAGAAAAGGCCAGTGGGGTTGGTCTGAAACTACAATCATAGAAACCAGGAAAAAGAAAAAAAAAAAGAAACCTAGTTCAGTTATGATACGATAAACTCCCATTCCCCACAAGACAGTAAACAAAAGCATCACTCCAACAAAATCTCTAGCTATAAACGTTAGCCCCAACACAAAAACATGCATCCCAAATCTTCAATCTAAACAAATTAGCACAAAAACATGCATCCCAAATCTTCAATCTAAACAAATTAGAACACCCCAAAAATCCCCAAAAACTCGACTTTTCACTCCTAAATCGCCACACAACAAAAGACCATCCCATGCCCCATCTCAGAACCCAAATCAATCTGAAGAGATACACCGATACCAACGAAAAAAGGGGTTATATAAAATAAGACCTTGAAAGAGGAGCTTCTGCGCGGTCTCGTTAGGATCCATGGAACACTCTCTGAGCATTGCGTAAATCTCATCGTCACTGTGATTCTTCGCGATCTCCTTCAAGTTCTGGATCGTCTTCCTGAGGCTGTTGGGAATCGAAACCCTGGAAGGAGAAGAAGACCCACTCATCTTCGCAAGAGAGAGAAAAAAGAGAGGCGCAAAAGCTAATAATAATATTTTTAAGGAGAAGGGGAGATTTCGGGGTTTTGAATTGGCTTTTTATACAACAACAGAAAAAAAGAAACACTTTTGAGAGAAATATTCAGTCACGAGAGAGAGAGAGAGAGAGAGAGAGAGAGGCTGTGTTTGTTTTTAGGTTTTGGCCCTTGGCTGGTTTTTTTTTTAATTTATTTAAACAAATTAAGGTTGGGCTCGCTATTTATATACGGTTCGGGTCAGACTTGGGGATTTTAGATGGATGGTGCAATTATTATGATGGATCATCATATCAATCTCAAACGACTAATATTCTCATGTGACTGAAAATAGGTGCAGCCCCTCCATTATCATAATTATCATATTATGATGAGAGTTTCGATGGAGAGAGAACAAAGCAATTGTTGAGGAAATTGTTGCACCCTCAAATTTGGTGGGTACTCGGAAACTTCCATATTATTACTTGTATTTTGTGATGACTGACGGCAAGGGGTAGAGCCACCCAATGTTTTTGGGTGGGGATGACCTGACCCAAGCTTGGGTCAACGTGATGGATGTGGGATACGTGGCTAACGACAAATGCTCTGGTTTCTCAATACAGTCAAGGGAGAGAAAACAATACTAAATTTCTCAAATTGAAAGGTCAAACAGGAAATATATGAATTTTTTCTGCATATATTGATAATGACCAACCGCCCTAATCGCAATATTCGACTCAGAACTTGTATATCCCACAAACGAGACTGCTGCCAGGACACGAAGAAAAATAGAGGGGAGAAGAAAGCTCTCACCTCACAAAAAAAAGGAAATCCATACGTCACCATGTTTTGGGTTTGTAGACCCTAGGATTAACCAGTATTACTCAGTACCTGATATTCACCAAAACTCAAAGTATAAATATTTTGCTGGCTTATAGTCACAGGTGAACATGGATGGAGGGGAGAGCGAAGAAAATATGGATGGAGGTAATACGACAAGAGGCTAAAGGTCTTAGTGAAGGCGTATTGCTCGATAGGAATGAGTGGAGAAAGCTGATCCATGTGCCCGATCCAATGTAATTCTCTTTTGGTTCATGTAGCCTACCCCAAATACTTGAGACAAATGACTTAGTTGTTGTTGTTGTAGTAGTAGTATAGGCACGGGTAAACATTTCTTTCGGGGAAGTCTTTATATAACCCATTGTCATTTCGTGGTCCGAAATTTCACTTATTTCTCCTACAATGGTGGTATCACCAGCAATGCTAGTGTTGTGAGGAAGGCGTTGAGATAGGTGGGTTTCTATTTCGGTTTTGTGTGATCGGGCCTTTGTCTTAGCAGTCGGTAAAGTGAGGAGCTTGAGGTGAGGGAAGTCTGGATGTGGTATGTTTCTCTCTCTTACAATGAAAGAGATGAGAACTTGATGGGTACATCCATTATCATGAAGCCTAAGGTGGTATGTTTCTTTCTCTTACAGTGAAAAAGAGGAGAACTCGGTGAATACATCCATTGTGTTGAGATTTGCTGTGTCAGTGTCAAGGTTGGCTTGAGGGGGACCTTAGATTGTCAAGCCCCCATCTCTGCCTCTAGTTCAACCACAACATAAACGTCGAGTTGCTTTTGGAGAAACCAATCATTGGAGCTAAATGGAAGTTTTGGCAAAAAATGAAGCCATTGTTTCCTAATAAAACCAAATTTTAGTTTTAGAAACTTAGGCTTCACAATCCAAAGAATTTGTCTTGGGCCAAGGGGGGGGGAAAAGCTACATGCCGATTTCACATGAGAATGAAAGCCCTAGATCCTTTAAGAAATGCTTATTAAAGAGCTATGGGTTTAGGGTATCACTCGATTTATCGCTAGTGTGTGCTACCCTATAGGGTTTCTTTGCATCGACATGTGTGGATCTCAGGCCTTGGTAGGGCAACATGATCATGGATTGCATGGTTGGAGGTTGGTGGTGTCCCGATGAGGACATAGAAGACCCAAAGAGCTATTGGAAACTTTTGAAACTCCAAATTGTTTCTTTGAGTCTTTTTATGTGAAGCATGAATTGGGGAAGTAATTCTCTTGGGTGTGAAGCCTTAATTTAAATCTTGTGTGTGATGCATGAAGCAAATGAACAACCACCTTGTGTGAAGTCTATATCTTATCTTTTTCCTGAGTTTTATAAATCCCGAATTAGTTCATCTCCAATCCCACCACAAATCCTAATTTTTCTCATTCATCCTGCATCAAATTTGGTATCAGAGATGACAACTCACTGACTTTGATTCGAAGTTAGAATCATCCACGATTCCAACGAACTACGAGCCACCTCCTTTCTCCTTCGACACTGACACCAACAACTCTCACCGCCCTCAATGCCAACATCTTCTAATCACAACCCTCGGACCACCAACTCCTCGACATCAATCTTCCTCATATGCTACCTATGCTAGGTTTGGGTTAACAAGAACCCCGACCCGGATTAAACTGCAACAAATCTGACTCGGATCCAACTTGCTTCAGATCCACCTCTTCAATTCAACTTTGCAAATCCAAATCCGCATCAGACCCCACCAAATAGCAACTTAGATCTGGATCAAACATCTATTGTCACTCCTAAAAGACAAGCTCCCGAGTAGCACTTCAACCGATCTGAATGACGTCTATATTCTGTGACATTTACAAAAGTCAGAGTCATAGATGAGCTGATGATCAGGTTTATGCCCACTTCAGAGGCCAAAGCAGGCCTATTAGGGTAGGTCTGTTCAAACACCTAGCCTCGTGTGAGCCCACAAAGGGGGGCTAGTTTCGCTCACAACCTTGTCAAAAGGGCCGAAGTCATTAGCTTCGCATCGTTCAATCAGCCCCGCTGAGGGCTAACTTTAACTTCGCTGGAAGCTTTCTTACCAACTTCGCTGAAAGTATGGCTCAGCTCCACTCTGAGATAACCTTCTAGCTTCGCCTAAAGCTTCACCTACCTCATCAATTGAGCTAACTTCTAGCCTCGCTGGAGATCCTAAACATAGCTTCGCCTGAAGCTTTTAACTTCGCATGAAACTCCTGTCTAGCTCTGCCACGAGCTTTTTCAGGTCATCTGACCATTCCCAGACCCCCTAAGGGCGGATTAGCGGTTATTACACCCGCCCACTTGTTCCTACAATAAGTGAAGACGTGCAGGTGGGTTCTAACACTTTAGCTTCGTCAGAGTCTCACTTTTAGCTTCGCTACCAGCTATATCAAGCCTGGTGCGAAGCTAATAAGCTGATTCAGCCTTGCTAAATTCAAGGGGTAGTTATACCCCTATTTTTTCTATAAATAGCCCCTTGCAAGAGAGAAGAAGGGCTGAAAAAAATTTTGAGATCTAAGAGACCTTTAGCCTAAAAGTGTCGTCTTGCTTTTAAGCTTCCAAAACTCTAGAGACTCAACTCTCTTTCATTCAGGGTCCCAACACTCTAAGTCTTCTACCTTCAGAGAATTTCCGAAACTAGGTGAGAAGAAAATTCTCTCGAGAAGGCTTGAACATTTGATCGATTGCATTGTCAACGAGATAAAATGTTCGCGCGCTAGTCAGATTCCCATCGGTATACCTTCCCAGAAATCTTAGAGGAGATCTACTTATAATTTTTTTAATTACTTGTAATTTTGCTCCTCAATTCTTTTTTCCAAGTTTTTCTCCAAGTTTTTCTCCCTCTGCAAATCAATGGAAAACAACATCACTTCAACCTGACCCGCAAGCCTCAACAGTTCGAATTTGTTTTTAGAAACAGACTCGTTTGTAGTCCAGATTTGATTTTTTTTTTGTCATTACTCAGCCATTTTGAAGCTGATTTGAACCATTTTCAAAGTACTGAAATCATGAAAAACTCTTCTACACATCTCAGTGGATCTCGAGCTCAAATAGAATCAACCTTCCCTTCAATAGGCCATGGAAACCTAAAATTTGAAAATGGTAACTTCTGATTTTTATCATGTCTTATCCTCGATCATCTTGTTCTAATCAATCTTATGTTGATACTCTTTCTCCTAAAATACCATTGCCTCCTTAGTACCAACATTGCTACAATCCTTGTAAGTTGGGTGATGTACCATGTTTTTGGGGTTTTGAAGATTCATGTGGATATGACTTTTAGATGAGTGGTTTGGAATGGTTATTTTCTTATTATGATATAACGGATATACAAATGTATTTATATGTAAAGTGTAGGCTCAAAGGAGAAGTTGACGATTGATGGTGCAAAAATAACTTTCATATTCATTCATGGAGACGTATGAAAGTCCTTCTTAGAAATCGGTACTCTTGTCATCCTTCGGATTCACACTCATCAAGAAAACGTTGTGACCATCCACTTCAAATGCGGTGTCCCCGAAAACCAACCTTACCTCGCCAATTGCCACCTGAACTCCTAAACCCAACTACCGACTTCTACTCAGAGAATGTCTATGCGAGATACGTGAAACTACATGTGAATATGAATTAGATCTGGAGCAAGTTATTCCCGAGAGCAAGTCAAAGCCAGTTATGCCCGAGAACAAGTCAAAATCAGTGATGGCCTCGGTGGATATGGCAACTCTAGCGGGTTTGCTAGTAATGAGTTTGACCCTCCTTATAGACACTTGGTTATGGTGGCAGGCTTGGTAGTGCATATGGTGGTTACGGTGGTGCTGGTGAATTTGGTAGTGAATGTGGTGGTTTTGGTGGTCATCGGGGAGATATCTCCATTGGTTACTCTAGTCGCTTTGGATCATATGTTGGAGGTTACAGTATGAGGTATGGAGTTGGCAACTTTAGTGGTTATGGGCTTGGTGAGGAGGGCTTTGGTGGTAGTTATGATTGGACTTGATGTTAGTTATGGTTCTGGTAGAAGTTATGGTTCTGCTGAACTTTATGGTAATAGGGGAGGCTACGATAGTGGTGCTGCTAGTCGATGTTATCCATCTGCAATGTAGGAAGTATTGCAATGAACTGATATACTCTAATACCAATTGTTGGGATCAGCGAAACGAAAAGAAAAGTTGGATCATCATGCAGCGTGAAGAAGAGATAAGATATTTCAAAGTAGAGAAAGCCAACACACAAGTTAACGTGGTTCTACCAATCAAACAGATTGTGTGTACGTCTACGGAAGAAGAGAAGAAACTTTATTAAACTTTGGGGGAGTACAATAAGAAACACTCACACCTCTCGCTAACAAGATTACAAGCCCTTTGATGTTCGCCTAGAACAGCGAACCTTTTTGGCTAAAACTTCTCTCACGAATCTTTCTTTTTCTTTATTCACGCTTATAATACATTGAAGGCCACCCCAAGGGGTTATTTATAGACCCTAGGACCATCCTAATACAATACAAACTTCAGCAATACGAACAATACTGCCTCAGAAAAGAAGAAAACTCGAGTTCGAGTCAAATTGAAAACATATTCAGAAAAGAAAACTGTCAGAATTACCCTATTAGTCGACTTATGTGCCAGATTAGTTGACTAATAATGTATTAGTCGATAATCACTGTTATAAGTCGACTATTGAGATGTCTCACTTTCTGTTTACGCCATTAGTCGACTACTGAGAGTCGACTAGTCTGCTGTCACTCTTTGTGCTCGTCTATTCTTCGACCTCTGAAGCTTCGTCTACATTCACGATGTATTCAAGTCACAATCCTAACAGGGAGGAGCTGGGACACAATTTCAGCTTTTAAGCTTTCTTCTAGATGTTTTGCCAGTATGTCTATCTAGATTTTGAACTGCAAGATTCTGCCTTTTTGCTAGGTCCACCTTCTAGTACACATGCTAGATGAAGTCTTTCGATGCTATCAGTTGATAAACCGTTAGATAAACTGTTGACTAGTTTTCTGTTGGATTAGCAAGCATAAGAAGACTAAATTAGAGATTCTGTTAGTATTTGAAGTGCCTTATATTTATTGGAGAAGAATTCAGGTTCTGGTAATTTTCTAATACGGATGTGTCTTCATATTTATTGGAGAAGAATTCAGGTTTTGGTAGTTTCTTAATACGGATCTATCTCCTATTTTGGTTTAGATATGGGTTCCTATTTCTCTGAGGAGGTACTAATTTGAGTTTGTATTAGACTAGGATCATCCTAGGTGCCTATATAAACCCCTTGGGTGACAAGAATTCAAGAGAAATTTTGTTTCCACCATTGAGAGTTATGAGAGAGTTCTCATTGTAACTCTTGTATTTTCTTCTCTGTTTTCAATAAAGATTTCTCCCCTCCTCCCTGTGGACGTAAGCACATTTTCGAACCACGTTAAATCTTGTGTTTCTTAGTTGTGTAGTGATTGCTTATTAGTGATAGATTTTTTACGCTTTCGCTTCCTTTGTCGACTCGGTATTTTTCTATTGTTTGATTGGTGATAGATCATAAACAATTGGTATAAGAGTGATGGCTAGCAAGACGACCACAACAACCAAGTTCGAGGTGGAAAAGTTCGACAGAAAGTTCAACTTTCTGTTGTGAAAGATGCGAGTAACATCGTTGCTTGTGAAGGAGGGCACACACAAGGCCCTGCTTGGTATTAAAAAGAAGTCATCAAAGATGGAGGATAATGAGTGGAACAACATCGACTTTCGCGTAAAAGCAATAATCATATTATGCCTATCAGATGAGATCCTCTATAATGTGATAAACGAGGAGACAACTGCTGATCTTTACTGTAGGCTGGAGAGCTTGTACATGACGAAGAGTTTGTCGAATAAGCTCTTCATGAAGAAGCAGTTATACAGCCTTCAGATGAAGGAAGGTACGCCTATTCTACAATATCTCAATACTTTTAATAGAATTTTAAGAGACTTGTTAGCTCTAGAGGTTAAACTAGAAGAAGATCTTTAAAGCTCTTCTGTTACTCTCTTCTCTTTCATCAAGTTATGACCACTTGGCGACCACCATCATGTATGGTAAGGAGACCTTAGAGTTAGAAGATGTCAGACAAATACTTCAGAACAACGAGCGATAAAGAAGACAGATTCTATGGAGGAGGCTCAGGATTTTTTGTCAAGAGGGGAAGATCAAAGAGTAGGGGACCCAAAAGGGATCCAGAGGCTTCTAGCAGTTTCTCTTGTTATTTTTGCAAAAAACCAGGACATATATAGAAAAATTGTATGAAATTCAAGGAGATGCTGAAAAGGAAAGGTATCAAAGATTCTGATGGGGCGAGTACCAATGAAAAGTCAAATCAAGCCCGGGTTGTCGAAAAGCAGATGACTATTCATGTGATGTCTTGATGGCTGTGTCAGAAAAAAGTAAATACTCAAATGCTTAGTTACTTGACTCAGGGTGCACATACCATATGTGCCCAAAAAGGGAGTGGTCTTGTATACTCTGTCCTAATGAAAAATGATGCCATGTGTAAGACTGTTGATATCGACAACATCCGTATGAGAATGTTTGATGGACATGTTCGAACCCTCATGAACGTACAACATGTTCCAGATTTAAAGAAGAATCTTCTCTCGTTGGGAGCTTTAGAAGCTCGAGGGTACAAGTTTTCTAGTGCAGATGAAGGAATCAAAATTACTAGAGGCTCCATGATGATTCTCAAATGAGAACGGACATCAAATTTGTACAAGTTGATAAGAATCATTATTATTGATGATACTTCAACAGCATCAGAGAAGGAGAATACTGTAAGACTTTGGCACATGCGTCTTGGACACATGAGCGAGTGAGGTCTTCAAGTCCTACGCAAAAGAAATGCTCTACCAGGTATCAAATATTGCAAACTTGATCTTTGTAAATTTTGCATTATAGGTAGGCAACATAGAGTAAATTTCTCTACATCTTAGCACAAGACAAAGGGTTTGCTAGATCTCATGCACACGGTGGACCTTCGCCCGTAACATCCATTGGAGGTGCTAGATACTGTGTTACTTTTTTATAGATGATTTTCAAGAAAAGTTTGGGTAAACTTCTTGAAACAGAAATCAGAAGTATTTCAGAAGTTCAAGGAGTGAAAAACTTCGGTGAAAAATCAGGCGGGGCAGAAGATGAAAGTCTTAAGGTCCGATAATGAAGTTGAGTACACCTTGAAAGATTTTAAAGACTACTTAGCAAGCAAGGGCATCAAACACCAGGTAAGTATTTTATGACGAAACAAAATGGAATAGCAGAGCGCATGAATCGGATACTTACAGAGCGTGCCCGCAGTATCAGATTACAGGCTGACATGTCAGAAGAATTTTGGGTAGAGGCGGTGAATCATGCGAGTTATCAGGTAAACATGTCACCATAAATAGCTATTGATCTTCAGATCCTAGAGGAGATATGACGAGGAGTATCTGTGGACTATTCAATCTTATGAATTTACAGTTGCCCGGCATATAGTTTGGTTGATAGTCAGAAAAGGAACAAACTGGAGTCCAAATCTAAGAAGTATATCTTCATCGGGTTCACCAAAGGAGTCAAGAGTTTCAGACTTTGGGATCCTAAGAAAAAGAGCGCCTTTACCAGTAGAGATGTGGTCTTTGACAAAGATTCAATATTGCAAGAAAAATCAGAGACGGAGGATAAATCGCAAGGTGGAGCTTCAGACAGATCGGCAACAAACACTTAGAAAAAGGGAGTCGAGTTCTCAGATAGCCCTAAAAGGTCTAAAGGGTTAGAAGAGGACTCCTCAGATTTAGATGGAGGCAACCAGGAGGCTACTCAAGAGCAACCTAGACCGTTGAGACGGTCAGTCAAAGTTAAGGTGCCACCCAACAAGATATGGCTGGAACAATGATCATGTTTCTTTCGCATTAGTAACAGAAACATGTGAACTTGACAGTTACATGGAAGCAATCGAGGCAGATGACCACAACAAGTAGATTACAACCATGGAGCAAGAGATGGAGTCTTTGGATAGAAACCAAACATGAA
The DNA here is from genome assembly GCA_038442645.1 of Agave tequilana. Taxonomy (NCBI): domain Eukaryota; kingdom Viridiplantae; phylum Streptophyta; class Magnoliopsida; order Asparagales; family Asparagaceae; genus Agave; species Agave tequilana. The sequence goes on along the minus strand of JAVJIF010005027.1, from coordinate 37,176 downwards.
CATTAGTCGATCTTCCAAAAGACTCTAAGGCAATAGGTTGCAGATGTGTCTTTCGTAAAAAAGACAATGAGCAGTACAAGGCAAAGTTAGTTGCTAAAGGATATGCTCAGAAGGAGGGTATTAACTACAATGAGATTTTTCTCTTGTAGTCAAGCATACATCTATTCAGATGTTATTGGCGATAGTTGCTCAGTTTGATCAGAATTGTAGCAAATGGACATCCATACAACATTTCTGTATGGTGAACTGGAGGAGAAGATATACATGAAACAACCTGATTAAGGCCTGATAGACTTAAGCAGTCTCCCACGCAGCGCTATAAACGGTTCGACTCTTCATGATCAAGACCTGATACAACCGACGTAAGTATGATAGTTGAATCTATTTTAAGCAGAGTAATGATCCGACATATATGTTGTTATATATGGATGATTTGTTGATTGCTGCGAAAAATAAAACACGTGTTCAGAAGCTTAAAGCTCAGGTCAAGAAAGAATTTGACATGAAGAATTTGGGAGATGTCAAGAAGATCTTAGGCATGAAGATCACTCGAGATAGAGGCTCAGGCAGACTTTGGCTATCCTAGCAGAACTATGTTCTCAAGGTGTTGGAGAGATCTAATATGGTAGAAGTAAGACCAATTACTGCTCTTTTGGCAGGTCACTTCAAATTATCCTCCAAGCAGTATCCACAATCACCGAAAGAGGAGGAAGAGACGTCTCGAGTATCATATGCTAGTGCGGTGGGATCACTCATGTATGTTATGGTCTGCATTAGGCCTGACTTAGCCTATGCAATAGTATAGTAAGTCGATTCATATCAAATTCAAGAAAGCAACATTGAGAAGCAGTGAAGTGGGTGCTATGATATCTGCGAGGGACTGCGAGACTAGGCTTGGTGTTTCAGAGATTGAAAAAGAGGAATGTTAGGTTACTGTAAGGCTATGTTGATGCAGATTATGCAGGAGATCTTGATCAGCGAAGATCTACGGCGGGCTATGTGCTCACAGTAGCTGAGTGTGTCATCAGTTGAAAGGCAGAATTACAAGATACAATGCTCTTTTAATGACAGAGGCTGAGTACATGACTGCAGTTGAGGCGTCAAAGGTAGCTTTGTAATTGAGACGATTAGTTGAGATATTCAGTATCATATATGATTCAGTTTGGGTTCATTGTGATAGCCAGAGTGTGATTCATCTCGATAAGGATCACAAGTATCACAAGCGAACGAAGCACATTGATGTGGGGTATCACAAGATACGTCAGTGGGTCGTGGATAATAAGGTGATCGATTTGGCAAAGATCAGCACGAAGAAGAATCCAACAGATATGATGACGAAGACCATCCCGGTGAAGAAGTTAAGAGCATCTCTGAACTTCATCGAGGTCTCCAAAGGTAAAGTGGTGAACGGTCTCCTGGGAGGGAGTCATGTGAAGTCACAAAAGAAGAGAGAAAGTATAACAAATAAAGCAGAGGCCAATTTCTATGAAGAGACGTAATGAACATGAGTTAAGGTAGAGATTATTAGTATTTGGAGTGCCTCATATTCATTGGAGAAGAATTCAGATTCTAACAGTTTTCTAATACAGATCTGTTCTCAGATTAATTGGAGAAAAATTCAGATTTTGACAGTTTCCTAATACGGATCTGTCTCATATTTTAGTTTGGATACATGTTTTCTATTTCTCTGATGAGGTGATGACTTGAGTACGTGTTGCACTAATATCATCGTAAGTGTCTATAGAAACTCTTTGGGGTGACCTTTTAAAGATGTGTCAAGAATTCAAGAGAAATTATGTTTCCACCATTGAGAATTGTAAGAGAGATCTCATTGTAACTCTTGTATTTTCTTCTCTATTTTCAAAAAGATTTCTCCCTTCCTTCCCGTGGACGTAGGCACATTGCCGAACCACGTTAAATCTTGTGTTTCTTGGTTGTGTGGTGATTGCTTGCTAGTGACAAATCTTCTATGTTTTCGCTTCCGCTGCTGAGTCTTCAATGCAGTATTTCTCTGTTATTTGATCAGTGATATATCTTCAACAATTGAACATGTTCAATTCTCAGGGCGCAAAAAAGACGCAATAAAGTCCTTGCAGAGCTAGTTGAGCTCTCGAGATTGGCAGCGGAGCACTGTTTCACGTAAGACGTGTGTTGTAACACAATGAAGAAGATCTCGATCTCGATTGAGCATATGTCTTCCAGCTGTGAAGATGGTCTTTTAGGTGTGAAGATGAGCTTACAGAGAGACTCTTTATTCGAGAGGGGATTGTTAGAATTTGGGTCCAAATAGTTTCGCATCGGCTAGACATGAGGATGGTCTTGGATTTATAAAGATTTGGACTACTCTATCTAGAAGGCTAGTCTTTTGGGATGGTGCCTCGGGTCCTTACAGATTCTATGTGATATTGTAACTACATGTAGCTTTAGATTTTTATATTAGCTTTCTGTAGAACAGTCTCTCTACCGTTAGACTGGAGACTACTTTTATGTTCGTTTGGTTTGTAGAAACCTGTGACATTTTTAGATTTCAGACTTCAATATTAGCTTGGTTTGTAGAATTCTATGTCTGTTTTAGAGAGTAGATCGAATGTTTTTTTCTTCTTAGATTTGCCTTCTTTTTTAATGTGAACAACAGGGGCCTGGAGAAGATTATTTCTATAGCTTCATCTGCTTTTAGTGTGTAATGCGCATATTATGCTCTAATAGCATGCATGTGTTCCCATCCTGCTGTCTTTTTGTTCTCCTCCTTATGATAGCCTTTAGATTCCCATACCTGTATCAGGGAATACAGCTTACACAGTTTTTATAAAGAGGGTTTTAAGATTATATTTGGTATTTAGGCAAGAGCTTTCTCTATGTTCCTTTTTGTCTGACTGTATAAATTTATCTTTACCATCTAGCATGTGTTACTAGTGATTATCAAGTCTAAAGCTAGCATAACTCTATAGTATTGGGTTATTAAGGCCTCAGCTGTTTGAAATTTACTGACAGATTAGTTGCTCAGTTGCCTGCAAATTTGGCTGCTCGATCAGTTGCTCAGCTGCTTGCAGTTCGCTGATTTCTGGGCCTAGGTTGGCAGCCAAGTTTGCCGTACTGATGTTTTGGTCAAGTTATATTGAAATTGGGGGTTTGTAAACGAATTTGTGGACATATTAGAGTTTCTGAAAACCTGATTCTGGAAACAAATTTGTAATTTAAACTACGGTTTGTGTGACTCCAAATTTGTTGCTAACATGGGGCACTTCCAGTTTTATTAGTGTGGCTGAATTTTGATGGCTAATTTTATTGAAAGCTGTAGTACTAAAGGTGATGTTTATAATCTCACCATTTCTACTTGTAACTTAATTGATGTGTTTGTAAATCATCTCCTGCTATTGTAGCTGAAAAGAGTTCAATAAATTGGCAATAAAAGTTGTCCGTTAATTGACAGTCCTTTCTGTCTTCCACTAGTGTTGCACTGATTTTTCTTTGTACCTGTTGCTTTGCCTGTTTTGTATTAGCATTCAGTTAGTTTTGCATATTTTATAACATCTTTCGGTTCTTGCTTCAAAAAAAAAAGGTTCTGTTTGGTGTCATCAAGAGAGCACAGAATGATGAACGATAGATCAGTATATTTATATTTATATTTATATTTCAATATTCTGGACTGAGTTATGGCATGAGCCTCTAACCCCAGTGGGAACTTAAACTATATTTCACCCCGAATTGATTTGATTCTAAATCAGTAATATTGTTCTGCAATTTTGTTTTGTGGATTATTGAAATGATTGAACTCTACATGACAAGTTTCGTCAACTTTGTGCTAGTGTTTCCGATGCATGTGGGATTCCATTTTATTTGTTTTGTTGTATGGTGTCTTTAACATATCGTTTGATTATGGGCATGTTTGTTTGCCCTGAAAGTTAGTGGAAAAATCTATTTTTTGCCCTTGATATTATACTATAAGCTCCACACCATTTGCCTTTCCTTTAGTATGTTATTTGTTGTGAAAACTTAGGAGGAAAACTCAGTCTCCACCTCAGCTTGAGTGTAATGTCAGATTTCGGAGCGTTTTACTCTGAATACGCCTGAAGTTTAACATGTGGGGGCTTACCTAATTTTCTTAGTTTGTTTTTCAATAGCCAAACAATCCTTCTACGTGGGGTTGAGTTGTTTTATTGTGCACTGTTTGCTTACGTGGAGGGCAGAGTGTCGCCTGCAGCTATCCAGCAAACAAATAAGTATTGGATAGGATGCAGACACAGATCTGCTGATTGATGCAATCCTCAGCATCGCCGTCTGAGCTTTCAGTCATCAGGCAGCCTTTTCTGTCACTTGTCAGCTGTAGAGCGTCTCAGCACTAATGACATGAGCAGAAATATATCTACCAATCTCAGTGTGCAAACATAAAAGGTTTTATATTGCTTTTCAAGCTACAAAAACGTTCTCTCTTTAATAATGTTTTATAAAACCTTTTATTTATATTCAACACAGTTCTTATTTATAAATGTAATTCATTATATTCTCTGCATATATATGTATATTGCATTACATATTTATCACTATATCTTGACTTAATCTAAGTATTTAATAATTTTTCTTACCTTTCTTTCGAAAAAAATAAAAAAAAAAAATTTGTTACCTATTTAATGTCAGTTTCAATAACTGATTTTTCGAGACTAACTAATGAGTAAACTGTTCAGCAAAAGTTCTAATCTAAGCTCTATGTTGAGGCTATCTCATCTACTGTTCATTGCACATTTCTTTTTTGTTAGGAATTTCCTACAAAAAAATAAAAATGATCTTGAACTACAACATGAAGATTTACAGAGTAAGTTTTTAATATCAAATATTTAAAGAGTAAATTTCCAAATTGCAATATTTTATGAGTATATATCTAAATAAACCTTTTATCACATATCAAAATTGACATTAGCATTCAAATAATATTCCTCATATTCAAAGTCACATATCCTGTGAAACTAACTAATACAAGTATATGTTGTGCCTCCACTCTCTGTAATTCTCTCGATCAGTATCTCCCTCAAAGAGAAGGCAATTATCAACTTTGATCCCTGCGGCAGTGTGGCATTTAGCTCACGGTCGGGCAATGCGCATCCAGCTCCAATCCCCACCAAGCAATCCCATATATATCCTTAGACTGCAGTTATTGATACATCGACATAACCATAAAAGCCATCCCTGCATCCAAGCCCGCCGATAATATGTAGGTGTTGTTGTATACAAGTCTACAAACTAAAATATTATAATCTAAAATTTAAATGGAGAATGGATCTAATTCAACTTTTCTTGCTTGAAAAAACAAAGAGGTACACTAGTCTTTTATAGGCATTAAAAAAAAAAATTATAAGAATACCAACCATTTACTTTAATGTCATAAACAAATGACAATAAAATCATGAATATATGACTTTTTAACTTCTCTAATTCATGGTGATTCTTCATTTCTCTAATGATGATGACTCTTCTATTTTCACAATTTATGATGACTTTTTTACTTCTCCACTAACACCATAAATCACATTTTATGATTACTTTTCAACTAATGTCATGAATCACATTCATGTCATGAATCACATTCATTTTGATGACTTTTTAACTTCTCCGCTAATGTCATGAATCATATTCATTTTGATTTATAATTCCAACATGTCCCCTCAAATCAAGCATGTCTATTAGCCTCGTGAAAATTTCGCTTGGTAATAGTTTAGTGAATATATCTACAACTTGTTTAATAGTATGGCAATATTGGAGCTCTGTAGTCTTCTCTTTCACATGATCTTGAAGGAAGTGAAATCGAGTATGGATATGCTTGCTTCTTCCATGATATATTGGGTTCTTTGTAAATTAGATGGCTGATTTGTTGTCCAAAAAATATTATGGTCGATTTTCCTTTAAAATGTCCGCAACCATATAACTTCACATACAGTATATGAAGCTGCTACATAATTTGCTCCGCATGAAGATAAAACCACAACTTCTTAGTTCTTTGAGGTCCATGAAAAATGCAGTTGACCCAAGATAGAAGACATAACCAGTGGTGTTTTTTCCTTTCATCTTGGTCACCTCCACAGTCGCTATCTGAATAGCCTACAAACTCTGCAGTTTCACCATAAGCATGAAATAGACCAAGGTTCAGTGTGCCTTTGATATACCTTAGAAACCTCTTCGCAGCTAGCCAATGAGACTCCTTCAGTGTCTCCATATAGCGACTTACAAATCTGACTCTATAAACAATATCGAGCCTTGTGATCGTTAAGTACCTCAGGCTACCAACTAGACTCTTGAAGAGAGTCGAGTCTACAAAATTTCTATTTTCTTCTCTTGATAGCTTCATTCATGTGGCTATTGGGGTCTCCGGGTTGCAATTACTCATCTTAAATTTCTTCAAGATCTCCTTCATGTATTTCTTTTAAGATATAAGTATCCTATCTTATTGCTGCTTTACTTTGATGCCTAGAAAAAAGGATATCAATTCATATTTGTCATCTCAAATTCATTGAACATCACTGTCTTGAATTCAACAAGCATCTTGGCGCTACTTCTTATGTATAACAGATCATCAACATAAAGGCAAATTATTGAAAATTCTCCTTGATGGTTCCTCTTCATGTAGATAGCATGCTCATAGAGACCTTTGGTTAGGCCGTTTTGATGAAGATAACCATCAATTGGGACATTCCACGTCCGTGGTGACTGCTTTAAATCATACATGGCTTTCTTTAGGTAATATACCTTGTATTCTGGCCCTTTTATCAGAAAATATTCTAGTTGTTATACATACACCTCTTTTTTAAGAATACCATTGACAAAAGTTGGCTTGACGTTTAAATGATATATCTTTCACTTGCGATGAGCTGCAAGTGAGATTAATAGTCTCACCGTGTCCAATCGAGCAATTGGTGCAAATACTTCTTTATAGCCGAATTTGTAGCTTTCGGTACAAGCCTCGCCTTGGACCGATCAACCTCACCATCTGCTTTGTGCTTAATCTTGTACACCCATTTGACACTTATTGCCGTGTGATTTTGTGAAAATGTTCGCAACTCCCATGTATCGTTCTTTTAGATGGCATGAATCTCCTCCTATATTGCCGATCGTCATCAATTTTCTTCCTCAGCCTCTTAAAAAGTAAGAGGCTCATGATCAGTATATAAGCAGAAAAGATTAGTCTCTTTATTTTCTTCTATCTGCTCATAGAACTTCCTGAGGCTTCTCATTTTGACGGGACCTCGTTGCACGGAGGATTCACTGCTACTACCTTCCCCAGAAAATGAAGAACCTCTTGCAGGAGATGGTGTAGTATGTTGAGAAGATGGTGGTGTAACTAGTGATGAAACCTCCTGCGGGGGCTCATCAGGTTCATCCACCACGAGTTACTTTTGACAGTCTCTTCATTGCTCCAACTTCATGCTTATACTTCATTGAAGATAACGTCTCTACTAACCACTAGTTTCTTAATTAATGGATTGTAGAGCTTGTATGCTTTCGATTCCTCACTATATCCGATGAAAATGCATTTTTCACTGTGATTATCAAGCTTCTTCCTTTTTACTTCAGGTAGTTGAGCATATGCAACACACCAAAAAATTCATAGGTGTACGACATTAGGCGTGTAACCGCTCCATGCTCTTGAGAAGTCTTGCCCTTCACTTGCTTCATCAGGCACCGCCTGAGCAAGTAAGTTGAACACGCCAAAGCTTCCGCCCAGAACTGCTTTGACAAACCCTTTTCTTTTAGCATAATTCTTGTCATGTCAAGAATGGTGCGGTTCTTTCTTTCTACGATGCCATTTTGCTGTGGTGTATAGACAGTAGTAAACTGCCTCTTTATGTCTTGCTCCCTGCAATGTTATTGAAGCAGATTTGAGGTGTACTCACAACCTCGATCAGATCGGAGAGTTATTAGCTTGTGGTCGCTCTCCGCTTCAATAAGGGCTTTAAATTTTTGAAGGTAGTAAAAGCAGCAGATTTTTCTTTAAGAATGTACACCCACAACTTTCTGCTGAAATCATCAATGAAGGTAATAAAATATCTATTACCTCCTGAAGAGGGTATCTAGTGGTCCGCAGATGTCAGGGCGAACAAGTTGCAATAGTGCCTCCCTTCTCCACACTTTCCACTGGGAAAAAGAAGTCGTGCTTGCTTGTCAATTATGCAAACTTCACAAGTATGACTCGGTGGATCAATTGTTGGTAAATCTCGTTCTATGCCGGCTGTAGATAGCAGCTTTAGGCCGCTGAAGTTTATATGGCCGAAGCGAAGATGCCACCTTCATGACTCATTCTTCACGAGTCCTTGAAAACACTCGTCAACTTTCGTGTTTAGATGCAAGAAAAACATGCGGTTCCTTATCATCTTAACACAAATTATGAGGCCTCCTTTTGTATTTTCCAACCAAAGATGGTTGTTTTCTATTTATACTTTATATCCTTTTTCGAGTAATTGATAGATACTGAGAATATTACTATTCATGTTAGGAATATAATAAGCATCAAAAATATACTCGGGCTTACCATCATTTAGGTAGATTTTGATCTTCTCTTTGCCTTCAACGGAGAGTTTTGAAGAATCTTCTAAGCTCACACTTCCATGAACCCCTTCGGTGAGTTTCATGAAAGTGTTCACGTGTTCGGCTGCTAATGTGAAAGTGTAAATGAAAAAAATATGTTGTCACTTACGATGTTTAGTTGTGAGCTTGTAAGTGAGATTTGCAAATGGTCTGTAAGTGGGTCACAAAATTAACTATTTGGGTCTGCAAATGGAGCACAAATAAAACTTTAACTTAATAATTAAAAACATTAATCTAATAATTAAAAATATTAATCTAATAAAAATATTAAATTTAATAATAATAAAATATTAATCTAATTAAATATTATTAAAAATATTAATCTAATATTGAATATTATTAAATTTAATAATAAAAAAATAAATCTAATAATTGAAAAATATTAATCTAATAGTTAAAAAATAATCTAATAATTAAAAATAACATATTGATAAAAAACAATAATCTAAATATTAAAAAGATTAATCTACTAATAAAATATTAATCTAATAATAAAAAAGATTAATCTAATAATAAAAAGATTAATCTTAGTCTGAAAAATATTAAAATAATAATAAATATTAATTAATAATAATAAATCAATCTAATAATAAAAACTTATTAATTTATTAATAAAAAATTTAAGCTAAAAAAAATTAATCTAATAAGTAAAAAACAGTCTAATAATAAAAAAAATTTAATCTAATAATAAAATTTTTAATCTAGTTAAAAACATTAATCTAATAATTAAAAAATAATTTAATAATTAAAAAATATAATCTATTAATAAAAAAATTGCAAATGTGAGTCCACAAGTGAGTTTTACAAGTGGGTCTGCAAGTATGACACAACATTAACTATTTGAAGTACAAGTGCACGTGAGCTTGCAAGTGAGCCACTAAATAACTCTTTGAGCTGCAAATGGTTACAAGTAGAGCGACGAAATTAACTGTTTGATCTATAAGTGGAGCCACAAAATTAAATGTTTGGTCTGTAAGTGGGTTTTGCAAGTGCAGTCCACAACCAAACATGAGAATGTAATATTGCTGCAGATAGGCTTTGCACTTGTAGATCACTTGTAGCAACCAAACACCCCTTACTTGATTTGATGTAGTTGTGATGATACCAATTGGGAGAGGGGAGAGAACGGCCATGGCAGCTGCCAGTGCCACTCCCCCAATAAGGAAGCTGTAACTGTTTGTCGTCGCATTAGCAGGTGAAGATGGCGAGTCCGATCATTGAGACCAAGATCAGTTGGAACCACCATTCAGGAACTAATTCATAGTTCTTCATCAGCCTTGTGTGGATGTCGCCGAATTCTTTTCTGAATGCCGCCTTTGATCGCACCCATATCTCCCTGCATTGTGCATCATGTAACGTTCTTTCTTTCTGGAATTAAAGTAGTTATGAGTATAATTCACGGTTGAAAGGGAGGATTGAAGTTACCTTCCATGGAAAAGGCCAACATGAGTCATGGTAGAAGCCATCATCGAGAAGCTCATACTATAAGGAAAAAGAAAGAAGGCGTCTCAAATGTATCTGTGACATATTCGATCATACCCTCGTTGAGTAAACTCGAACGTCTCTGGATTAAGCACTTGATTGACATCGTATCTGCTCCCATCAGCCGCGAACACATTTGAGGAGAAGATAGGGAACCTCTTTGACCTCAAATATGTTCATCCAATACCAAACTGGAATGAAGATATAGACGATAACAACATACACGACCAATATGTTGATGATGGTGAACCCTGGAGTTGCCAACGGGCTGCAAGAAATGCGACCACATCTGACCGGTCGAGGCCAAAAGATCCGATACCAAGGCCACGCGTGCCTGAGCCGATCTGCTGCAATGTGATGGAGTCCTTCCAGGTCCAGCAGATGAAGGAGTGGCTGTGATTGAATGGAAGAGGTAGTTTGGGACAATGTAGTATGTGAAGCTGGCGATGAAGACTATGTGTGAGGAAGAATTGAAGCCTCGCCAACCCTCCCTTTGGTCGCTTCTCTGCATCGTGCATTGCCCTGTCGTCTGCATAGACTCAATATAAGGAAAAGTTGTACAAGAGTTATGATCTGTAACATATCCATGTAACCTGAAGAGGGAGACTTGAACCAGATTGGACGACCACCACATGTACTGCGAATCCACCAGAAATTTTCTAAACATAGCCGCAGTTTTTATTAAATTTCTGATTATATATGTATTTGCGTGCATATTGTGATAATTATGTTTCTTTCAATCTTACTTCTGTGGTCATGGTGAGCAGCAGAGCTGCGACTAGGCGAATCCGTCCGTGATAGAAAGCCTTTACAATGGTGATGAGACCAACAGACGCTCCATTTGCGCCTGATCTGACAAACATCATGATCATGGCGTGTTCTTTTAAGTTGAACGGGCAAGAGGCAAGCGAGAACGACCATCCTGTGCATGGAATGTGAGTTTGTTTGCGAGGAAGCCATACTGCCATTACCTTTCCAATAAGTAGAACTGCGATCTGCGGCTGAGACTGATGTTATGCAGAGCGAGTTTCTGGTGGTACACTAGAAATTGGTTTATGAAGGAGAGTAGAGCGCAGGAGGCGAGTCCTAGAACCCATGTTCGGAATGTCAAGATCGGTAGTGTTCGATCGTCTGTGATTGGGACTGTGAGGCGGATTTGCTTGATTGGGCATCGTTGATATCATCTGTTCAAAGAAAAATAAGTGATTAGTCAGAATCGGTAATATCTGTATGTGTAGATTAGGCAGAATCGGGATTATGTGTAGCCTACCCCAAATACGTGAGACAAATGACTTAGTTGTTGTTGTTGTAGACTATATATCACGGCTCCAAAATATCTCCTCCTCTCATAATGCTGGCAAATTATAATCCAAATTCACTTGAGTCATGCATTTAGTCCGAGCTATATCCTCTTATTATTTTACTGTGATAGCTCTAATCCTCTTGCATGTCATTGAATCAGATCTCAGTTGGGTTTGTTTGGTTGTCGTAACTGGCCATAATTCGTAGTTGTAATTGGTAAAGTCTTTTACAATTGTAAATGAGTTACATGTATGTAAATTTTACGGTGTTTGGTTGGTAATATAAAATTGTAAAGTGGGAAAGTGTATTGTACTTTACGGTGTTTGGTTGTCGTAATGTATAAGCCGTAAGTGAAAAAGTTGACCACAAAATTAACTATTTGGTGATTTTAAAAGTTTTAATACTGCAAATAAATATTAAAAAAGTTAAATATTAAAATTTTAAATATTAATATAAAAAAATATTACAAATCCGTATTATCACAAAATTAACTGTAACTGGGCTGTAAGTGAGTGGTAACTGGGTTGTAAGTGAGTGTTAGTTGAGTTACGTAAGTCTTTTACGAATTACGGTCCAAACAAACGCCGTAGTTGTAACTGGGTATTAAGTCATTTACGAATTACGGAGTTTTACGCGAAACAAACGGCCCTAGAGTAGTCAGAGACAAGCATATTAATATATTTAGTATTTGACGATGTTTCTCTCTCTGTCTCACTGTTCATGACTTAAATTCTGAAAGATGAACGTTTATTATATTAGAATATAAAAAATATTAACTTCAACTTTCATCACAATTGTCTTGAACAATTGTTCAGACAAATACAGTTGGACTTTTCCTGTTGGCTACTTTGGTTTTTCAACCGGACTTTTGGTAACGGGCTTAGCCCGTAGCTTGTATCACGAGAGTTCAGATATCGTATGCCGCCGTTATTTTTTCATGATTATTCTTCTTCCAGCACCTATGAGTACAAGATTGATCTTGGAGGAGAATTTCCTTTTGATTTATGTGGCTTGCTTCTTTCTTTGTCTTCATTAAAAGCTTTTTAATAAAAAACAATGGTCCACCATTTTATCAAAAAAACAAAAATTTCATTACAATTGCAAGCGTTGATGTAATGAACAAAAATTTTAATATGATATTAAAACAATTTAGCATCAAATCTAGTTGCCTAAAAAATCTCTAAGTTTTAGGCAAAAAAAAAAGCTTAAGCTACGTGAGCGCGTTAGAATATAAAACAATTATTCTTAATCCTTGTCACCAATGGCGGACCCAGTGGCGAGCTGGGCCGGGCTATAGCCCGGCCCATTTTTTCAAATATTGTCTTAAATTCATTTTTTTTTTGTTCTTTTTCAAATATTGTGTTAGACCCCCTTCTATTTTGGTTTTCTTTTAACAAATTTATTACTAGTTCCACTTTGATTTAGTGGAGAATATTGTTTTTTCTTTTGGGAAATATATATAATTCATAAGTATATGTTAAAAAAAATTACATTCTATCTCAAAATTTTACCTGGTTCCGCCCCTGCTTGTCACCATTTCAAAATTTTGGTATGGTGACAAATTTTCTTTTTTTCTTATATTATATTATATTATCTATACATGCAGATGTATTTACTATAATTTGTTTATGATCGTTCTGCCTGAGAACTTACTTCCTCTTTCCAAAGTAAAAAGAAAGTATCTTCTCCGGCAGGGCGCAAAAAGGAAAAGAAAATTTCAAAGACCCCTTCTATCTGGATCTTTACTCTCACATCTCATCGTACACACTTCTCCGATTCGACATTCATCCGAGAAGTTGGAGAAAGTTTGCAATATTTTTGAGCGCATTGCGGCTGATGAAAACACTGCGTGAGGCTCGTTCGTTCTCTTGGAAGCTAGGGTGAGTCTAACTCGGATCTCCTTTTTTTTTTGTTTGAGGAGAGTTTGTTCGTCCTCATAGTGTTTAATTTTTGTCCAAAATACCTCAACTTGTTCATCTCTGCTATTATTCTCTGCCTGTCTACTAATTTCTGTAAATTAAATGCACGTTTAGCTCTTTGCAAATCTGCCCACAGCTTGTTTGTCAAAATTCTCACTTGAACACCCTTGTATCAACAATGCATTTGTTGACAACCCTTTTGGCATACATCCAACTTCTCTCACTCTCACTCATGGAGAGGGCAATTGTCACCCTTAATCCCTGGGGCAGTAGGGCCAATGGGCAATGACCATCCAACTCCAGTCCTCACCAAGTGACCCCTTTGATTTTTTTTTTTTTTTTGAGGAAAACAAGATCAAGAATGGTCTGGCCTGGAATATATTAAAGAGGAGCCAAATACACAAAGAAAAACCCCTCCCTCACCAAGCGAGGGAAAACAAAAGAAGAAAAGGTTACACATGATATTTACACCAAAAATCCGAGAGAAAGATAGCTTGACGAGAAACCTCCTCAGTAGAAAGCTTCTTATGATTGAAGATTCTAGAGTTGCGCTCGGTCCAGATGGACCAAACCGCTGCCTGAACATGAGAGTCCCAATTCTTTGATAAACCCCATGAATAGATGATATCCGTCAGTCTTCCCATAATTTCCAAAGGGAAGTGGGCCAAGAAAGAAGAACCAGTCCATACACAATTGGGGCCTAGACTCTCTTAGCGAAGATGTAAGATAGAAAAATATGAGCAGACGATTATGAGAAGTAATTACAAAAAACACAATGAGATGGCGGTTTGATGTGGCGTCTCTGTAAGAAGGTTCCTGTGGGAGTCGATCATGAACTGGTATCCAATTGGTGATTTTTTACTTTGAGGGGAGCTTTTGTCTTCCAGATGTGTTTTGCAGCTGTGTCTTGTGGTTGCGGTGCCTGCAACAGCTTGTATTGGGAACTTACTGTGAAAGAAACAGCAGAGCCAGCCTTTCAAATCACCTGATCCGGAATATCCTGGAATGTATAACCCTGAAATTTACCAATTAAAAGTGCCAACATCTGAAGTCTGGTAAGGAAGAGAGGATGGCAGAAGGAAATGGCTCAATTATTGTCCCAAGCATCTTTGTCTGCTGCCACGTCAAAGGGGTTAGGAAAAACTATTTTAAGGGGAAGCTCGCCCAACCAACAATCCTTCCAAAATTTCACAGAGGTCCCCTGCCCACAACAGAACCTCAATCCTATTTTGAAAGCACTCAATGTTTTAAGCACCCCTTGGCAGAAATGTGACACTCTACCTGGTAACTTATCCTGTAGGTCAAGTGGCCTACAACGATGGTAGTAATTTTGAAGGACCACCATAACCCAAGGGGAGGGGTGATTTAATAAAAGCTTCCATCACCATTTAGACAGAAGAGAGATTAAAATCTTGCAATCTGCGAATTTCAAAACCACCCGAGCTATGAGGAGAACAAAGGTCTCCCAATTGATCAAGCCGTGTCCTCCAGTGACATTACGCTCTCCTTTCCAGAAGAAAGCATGTCTCAGCTTGTCTATATGCTCGACAACCCACGGAGGTAGATAGAAAAAGGACATAAAGTAAAGTGGAAGATTGGTGAGGACTGATTTGATAAGAATCAGTCGACCTCCACGAGATGAGTGTCTTTCCAAGCAGCTAATCTTTTGTCAAACCGATCAAGGAGAGGCTGCCAATCCGATTTGGAGAGGGCAGTCGGTTTGAGTGGAGTCCGAGATAAGTGAAAGGAAAGCTCCCTGTTTTGCAGTGTAACACGCTGATACAGTTGCCAAAGCTGGGCCTGAAGGTCCAAGAGGGTAAAATGAAGACTTAGTGAAATTGATAGAAAGCCCCGAAAGAAACTCAAAGATGTAAAACTGTATCTTAACCCACCTCCTGATGGAGACTAAATCCGGGGGCAGAAGCATCAGAGTATCATTCGCATATTGCAGGCACGTGATCCCCGGGTTCCACGGGCTCACTTTTAAACAAGGCCCCCTTCGTAAGCAAGTTTCAAAAAATATGATAACACATCCACTCCAAGAACAAAAGGTAAGGGGATAAAGGGTCTCCTTGCCTCAATCCTCGCTTACATCTGAAAGTGGTTCCAGGCTGACTATTGATGATGACTGCAGAGAGACCGGAGCTGAGTAAGGATTGGATTCAACCACACCATCGATCACCAAAACCCCGAGCTAGAAGGATTTTGAGTATAAAGGACCAAGATACGTATCAAAAGCTTTAGCATAGTCCAACTTAAGAAAGTAGGTTGGCCATTTAAATTTGGTGCCTGATGAAATGATTTCTTGGGCGGATGCCACACTATCCAGAATCGAACGGTAATGAAGAAAAGCTTATGGGAAGATGCAATCAAGTTACCAATCCTTGACTTAAGACAGCTTGCAAGAACTTTGGAGATAATCTTAAGAATGCCGTTGATTAGGCTGATAGGTCTAAAATCCCCAATACACTTGGCACCGGCAATCTTGGGGACCAAGGCAATGCATGCTCTGTTAAACCGGGAGAGGCTGAGAGTACCATCATAAAAAGCTTGGAATATATCTATGAAATCTCATCGAAGAATTGGCCAGAAATGCTGGTAGAATCCATGTTAAAACCATCTGGACCAGGTGCCTTCTCAGCCCCTAGAAAAAATAGCCCTGCGAATTTCTTCTTCTGAAAAAGGCTCTTCCAAGGTATAGAGGGGCGTTTGAGATTCCACGGGATAATACTGTTCCCAATCCACTTCTATCTCATGAGAGGGGGCGGTTGTACCCATAAGTCCTCGAAAAAAGTCAGAAAAAGCACTAGAAATAGCTCCCGGGTCAGAAAGTTCCACCCTATCAATTTCCAACAGAGAAATATGGTTCTTACTTCTCCTTCGATTGGCGGTATAGTGAAAGAATTTGGTATTACGATCACCTTCTTTCAACCACTTGATCCTGGCTCTCTGTGCCTACATAGTTCCTCTGACGCCTGAATATGCTTAAGTTGTCTAGAAAGATGATGAAGATGATTATTTCCATTAAAGAAAGCAGATGAGAATCACTAATAGATTGGAAGATTTGAATGTATGACATGAGCTTCTGCTTAGTGGAGGTCACATGATGAAAGTTTTGCCTAGTCTAGCATTTGAGAAAAGATCGCAGGCATCACAACTTTAACACCAATCGACCGCCAGGGTCAGGACTACTGGTGTCGAGAGAGTACCAGAACTGTCACACGTCAAAATCAAAATGATTATGTGACAACCACATGTTTCTCAAATTGAAAGATAGGTTGCCTATGGAAAAATTCTTCAGTTTTCAACAAAATTGGGATATGATCAGATGGAATACATGGCAGAGCACGCTCTGAAGAGTGTAAGAACTGATCTTCCCACTCCAAGGAAAAAGGAATCTATCTAATTTAGCAGTCGTAGATCGTTGCCAATCACTTGTCCATGTGGAAAACGTCCCGAAAGAGCGGGCTCGATGAGGCTAAGAGATCTGATGAGGTCATTGAAACCACGCATGCTGTGGATATGGATTTCAGGCCCCGTTCTCTCACCAAAGTATCTGGTGACATTGAAGTCACCTCCAATCAGCTATGGCGCTGCAGCCCAACCTCTAGTATCTCGCAATTCTTGCCAAAGGGCTGCTCTTTGACCCTCATTACAAGACCCGTAAACTGATGCGATGACTAACACATGCCTCATTCTACGGTGTGTAAGCCGAACTGAGAGCAGATATTCCCCTACTAACTCACCAGAACAAACGAATGCACTGTCCCTTCATCCAATAAACTGTCCTCCCGAGGCCCGAAGGGAGTTTTGATGACACCAACCATTAAGAAAGGATCCTCCCAGAGATCGGAAAAAAAGAGAGAAGGAAAAGCAGATTTTGTTTCTTGGATAAGAACAGATGTCAACACAGTACATTTTGAGAAAGTCTCGAATATGACAACATTTTTGAGGACATCCCAGTCCTTTAACATTCCAGGAGATAACTAACATACGCAACCTAATAACACAACGAAAGTAAAGTCAATCCAGAAGGCCAATTAGGCAGACGACATCAGTTCGCGTCAGCGACGCTACTCTCTGAAGCACGTGACCTGTCCATCAAATGCAAACTATCCATGACAGTGGATTTCGAGCCGCCTAACTGGATGCCACATGGTAAAGCAGTAGCCATGATCTGCTCGTCAGTTATCCCTTCATAAGCATCAGAGACGGGAATGTGCACCGACCCAAGAGGACTAATCTGGAGCACAGGCCTAGTCACCTTGGAAGAAGAAGTTTCTTCGAGAGCTCGCACTCAACCCCTCCTGTAGATACGAGCTGAAGTGTTAATGGGAACTTCAGAACTCATATTACGGGCGCTCGTGTGCAAGACCTGTGAAGGAGAGGCAAAATCGAATTGGGTTGTTCCATTGGAGAGATCGCCTGTAGTGTGGGATGAAGTCTGCAACCACTTGACTGGAAACAGGAGGAGAATGCACACTCTGACAATCTGTGGACGCAGATTTGAGTTCAGCGGAGGGCGGTGATGCCAGGGACAGAGTCACAGTCGGCGTGGAAGTTCGAGTAGGTGATGTTCTTGATTTGCAGCAATAAATATATTAGTTTGGCCATGAAACCCACCCCCGTGTCTAAGCCGGCTGATAACACGTAGGTGTAGCTTGCCCACCACCTCTGAACCTCCTACACACCACAAAGTTGAAGAATATTCCCACGGTGAGCCACATTGTGTAGATCACGGCCCTGGCTGGGGGCATGATTCCTGTGGCTACTATGATGATTGGCATGTTGATGATCTTGATCCACTTCTTTTCTGAAAATATGCGCGACAGGATCCGAACTGGCATTAGAGCTAACAAGCTGACGATCGAGGAAGAAGTAGTTTATCATCTTGTAATGACCAAGTTTCACGAACATTCGGGCAGGAGCCACCACTCCCCATGTGATGGAGTCGTTATAGATGATAGCAGCTCCAGGATATGTTCAGGGGCTTCCCTTTGGTAACTTTGTGGGATCACGTATGTAGCGCACGGTCTCTAGGAGCCATCATACTGTCCCGAAGTTGACCAAGGAGACAACAACTGTTCCGACCAGCTGCAAAAGTTAGAATAAGGCATAGTTATGGATTCCATTACTGTATATAAGGGAGAGGATTCAAAAGCCTAAGTTATCTAAATTCTCAATGTGCCCCCATCAATAAATGAACCCAAGCCATCCAGATGAAATTGGGTTCCTGAATTTACTAGCCCTGGCTTGTATAAATCAGTAGATAGTATAACTTCTTCCTTACCCATCTAGCTGGAGGGTATTAGATCAATGATGATATTAGAGCAATGCCTTTTGGCTATACTTAGAACAAGGGCGATAGAAAGGTCCAAAGCCAAATGTTTTCAATCATTAAATTTTGGAAGTTATAGTCTATCATGAGAAGAGACATGTAGGATGGTTCCAATGGCATGAATGTGTAATTGTGCTGAGAACACCTAATACCACATAAACCTTATAGGAAGGTAAATATACGTCATAAATATTTTGTTACTTTATATTTTTAACTTAATCACAATGGAAGTTTTAGTAGATAAGCAGTGCCTGTCATATTATCGTCACGCAGTTGCCTACTTTTTCTCCTTACATTTTATCCAGTTGTAGTTCCAAATTTTTGTGTCGACATTTGCGATAGAAAGGGGAATGGTGGCAAGAAGCATGGTGAGTCTTCATAGAATTCCCCAAAAGAGACTTGCCTCCAAATCAAACATAGTCAAAAAATTTGGAACCTCGCAGTGTCTATCTTTATAACAACATATTTACTATTTATACATTTTAGTATTTACCTGAGCTAGGAAAAAGAATTCCTCAATATCAATTTGTCATTTTGTAAGATGTAGAGCTTGTCTTTATATTATTAGATTTAGTTTACACCAGTTTTTAAAATTTTATCATTGTTATATTATTATTCTTATCATCAGTCATTATATTATTATTATTATTATTATTATTATTATTATTATTATTATTGCAGTGGAGGTTTCCCAGCACGACTGATCGAACGGTCGATCCCACGCTGCGAATGAGAGGGGGAGTGTTGTAATCATGATTAAGGTTTTAAATTCAACACAGAAAGCAGGCAGAGACGAAGATTTTACGGGAAAACTCAAATTGGGAAAAAGCACGGGAGGAGAGGGAGTTTCACTATAATTTGAGGGTTACAGTGAGGTATCCTGGGGTATTTTTCTGTTTACAATTGTTCTTTCTTTTTCTTTGTCGTTTCCCTTTTTTCGGTCTATCCCTCTTCTTCATGGATGGTAGGAGATATATATACTCTGATGGTCATAACTGATGGCACTGATCTTGAGATTCTCGCATCTGCATGATTTTCTTGTTGGGATCTTTTCGTAACAGCTGCACTTGATTATTGGGATTGACATGCCGAGATATCTGCCATTATTCAAAACCGCTCCCGAATAAGGACGCGTTAGGAATGTGAAGACATGAGAGCAAAAAGGATGTGCTCGAGGTCCTTTCCTCGGGATTGGATGTGACCTCAGAGTTGGACCCGAGGTCTCTCTCCTCGAGGTTATGAGTGATGTCAAAGTAAGGCTCGAGATCTCTCTCCTTGGGGGTTGAATGCGATATTCGGTGTGGCGAGTTGTTGATACTCATGACTTACTGATGTGGGACAGAGGGGGATTTAGGGTTTGTGGTGGAGATTTTGAGGGAAATTGGAGAAGAACAAAAGAAAAGAAAGATATGATCGCGGATCGCAACCTGGATCTTGGCTTTACCACCTATGATTCAATCCATGAGATTAAAATCAATACCAAAACAAATAACTTCATTTTTTATTATCAAAATCATTCAGTAATTTTTCAAAGATCATTACATGGCTATATATAACTTACAACACGTGCACTATACGTGCAGTTATTGATAACACCATCTAACCAAATTTAATCACATTTAGATTCAAATAACTCCTAAATCTCAATCAAATCTATCCAAATTTAGATTCAAATAACTTTTTA
Organism: Agave tequilana; assembly: GCA_038442645.1. Lineage (NCBI taxonomy): Eukaryota > Viridiplantae > Streptophyta > Magnoliopsida > Asparagales > Asparagaceae > Agave > Agave tequilana. The sequence goes on along the minus strand of JAVJIF010005027.1, from coordinate 16,880 downwards.
ATTTCAACCACATCTATTCAAATCTAATTTAAATAAAAATCTTAAATCTACTAAATTTAAACCGTTTGTTTCCCTCATCATTCTCCCGGCTTGAAAACATTCATCTCCGATGAATGTAGTGGTAGGTAGAAGGTAAGCACGACGAAGTTGAACCACATCACGAATCCTCAATTAGACCAAGGTGGTGGGCGGGAAATTCTCTCTGACGCGTTATGACTACACCAAGGTGGTGATGGAACTGACTTTCGTGACAAATCTTCTTTAAAGGATGACAACTCGATCAGTGCACAGGTAGCAGACGAAAGTACATCCTCCCAGGTGAGAACCGAATCAACTGTACTTCGCACCCTGAATAACCTGATCTCCTGTGACTATGTGTCTTTTAGAAAGATCTGCAAAGGATCGTACAAGTTAGGCGGTCTCAGGGACACTGGAATCCTCATACCTGGCGAAGACAGCAATAGCTCCATGGTAGGCTCCGCTGGAAGATCTATAAGAGTCCCAATAAGAAGCTCTTCCACTTCTGTCTCTGATTCTTCAACTTCTGGCTCTGGCTTTGATACGGGCTCTGACTCAGCAATAATTTCTGGTCTTAGCTCCTTAAAAACGTCAAGCTTGACAAGGACTAGAGACTCTGGATCTGGCTCACCAATAACTTCTGGCTCTGAATTCATCAAGAACTTCTGGCTCTTTGTAATCTTCTTCAGATGAATACAGAAGGTGTCGAGCATACAAAGTATTAAGAATATCTTTTAAAACAAACCAACATCGATAGTCAATATGGCTGCATTTTTTCCAACAATAAGCTTTTCTAACAAGCTTCATTTGGGCATAGCGACACTTCTTTTTAGATGTTAGAATAAAATAACTGAAGAAATCTTCCAAATTGCTTTCCCACTTCTCATGCCCATACTGATCATCAGAACCCTGAAAACATGGGAGAGCCGCATACATATTCCTTTCCACTTGTCATCAACTTCAGTATTTATATATTTTTCACAAAAATAAAATTTGATAAATAAACTTTAGAATAAAAGTTCAAAAGTTACCCAAGAATCTCAACGGTTCGAATTAGACACAAATCGGACTGGAAATGGGGTCTGAATGCCAATTTTCTGCTGCGAGAATAGTACTAACACCAAACAGAAGCTCGTAGAGGTCTAATTTATTGTCTTCTGACTACGAACTCTTCTCAGTAGCTTCGGGGCTCAGTGATGAACCCAACACTTTAAATAGAGCTCGAAACGGATTCTGAGCGGGTCTGAAACGAACTCCGGTCTGAGGCAACATTTTTGTGAACTATGAACAATAAATTTACTGTTCACAGAACAGTAAATTTTTTTTTGAAGTGAATTTTATGGAAGGAAAATGCAGAAAATTTGGCTCTAATACTAAATTGATGTGGGACGAAGGGGAATTTAGGGTTTATGGTGGAGATTTGTGAGAAATTAGGAAAGAACAAGAGAAGAAAAAAGATATTATTGTGGATCGTAACCCGAATTTTAGTTTCATCGCCTACCAATTCATGGGATCAAAATCAATACCCAAAACAAATAGCTTCATTTTTTTATCAGCAAAATCATTCAGTATTTTTCAAAGACCACTATATGGTTTATATTGCCTACAACACGTGCACTATACGTGCAATTACTGATAACATCAAATCTCACCAAATCTAATCACATTTAGATTCAAATAACTCCTAAATTTCAACAAATCTATCTAAATCTAGATTCAAATAACTTCTAATCTCAACCACATCTATCCAAATCTAATTTAAATAAAAATCTCAAATTTATTAATTTTAAACCGTTTGTTTTCCTCATCACTTTCTTTGTGCGATGGGATATGTGGCTTGATCCTAAAGAATTATCAGAATTTGACCACTATAAATGCACCCTCACCTGTGCGATTGCTTGAGTTGTGTGGAGAGGAATCAGAAAAGTGAAGTCGGTGGGAATTTCATTAATTGTTCTGAACTTTCTAGAAGTTGCCATAGGAAGAATTTGACTTGACTTGGGGATGACTGGATGGATGACAGCTGGCTCGTGTATCCCCAGGGCCTGATCTGGAGATACCTGATTTCCAAAATTGGCGTCTTTGCGAAATCCCGAGTAATGATGGATGTGACCATGTGGCAGAGGTGGTTGGTATCTCGATGATTTGATGCGTCGAAAATCTCGGGATGTAGCTTGATTCTATCGCCGTTGTCATGTCTTGCAGTCTTCGCTGTAGGTTGGATTCTGTCCTCACACTCAGACTCTTTTCTTGGGGCGAGAATTGGGAGGAAGCGTGGGTGGCTGACCTGAGATGACAAGGTGTTCGTGCTTTCGAGTCTTGCAGCATCATGTCCTTGCATATCCTAGACGGGGTTGTCTGGCTGCCTTGGAGGCATGCTCTGCTCAGCGAGAAAGGTGGTTCTTCACTTAGAGCCTCCTATTTTTGTGTAGGTACCCCTTTAGGCTTCCCTTGGGAGCTGTGGAAGGTAGTGTAAGTAATAAGATTGCTCCTGCACAAAGTCTTCCTGATCGGTGAATCTTTATTTGCTTCAGCATCATGAGCTTAGCAAGTCTGAGTCAGGATTGGATTATATGTATTTCTTTTCAAAAGACACAAATATGTAATAGATTCGTATCACTCGTTATATGTGACCGAGTATGTATTTGAATGGATGTAACTGAAAATCAATAAGAGCAGTAAATTTTGAAATGAAGTGTTTGTTCAAATTTTGACTACATCTTGCGATTGTTGGATTTTTCCAACTTGTAGGCTTATTTGAAATTGGATATCTCTGTGCCATGTTTGGCTAGTTTTCGGGGAGCCTCGCTCATGGCAGAGAAAGAGGATGTCGCGATTTCTAGGTGGGTGAAATCCTATCCGTGGTACCTGCATATTATTCCTCTGAGCGAGGGAAATGTCGACTGCGGAGTGGGTTGTTGGGGCTCCAAGAGGGGAAATCCCTATAGCGAAGTTCGGACCCCGAGTGGGGAAAATCCCACATTGGAGTGATTGGAATGTTTGTAGGATGGTCCGTCGCCGCCTCCGAGTGGGGTCAATCCCATCACTGGGGCACGGAACGGGAATTGGATATGGTAGTTGAAGCATACACACAAACATACAATAAAATATTTAAACATTAAATGCAAATATATAAATGTAAGTGGCAGACAAAAATTAAAAGCATGATACCTGTCAGTTCCGTCCTCGGAGAGCAATCGAAGTACGTCCACACGGACTGGTACATCGAGGGGATAATCTAATCATAAAAACTCATTAACATACTGATGGGGAATCGAAGGGGCCAGATTTAACAGGATTTAGATTTTATTTAATTTTGATTTGGATAGATTTTATTAAGATTTAGGAGTTAATTTGGGTTAGATTTTAGTAGATTTGATCCTATCAATAATTACATGTGCAATGCACGTTTTTTAGGCTATATAAAACCAAGTAGTGATCTTTGAAAAGAGGATGATTTGCTTAAAAAATTATTTTTCTATGAAAATTTCGTTTTGTTTGATTTGATCACATGGATTAATCGAACCAGGCGGTGAAGCCGTGGCCCGGACTGTGATCCGTGGTTATACCCAACCATCAAAATTTCTATTCTTCTCTAATTCAACAAAATCCAATCACAAAATTCTAATTTCACTATTCTGTCGCACATCATTTTGGTATCAGAGCCGAAATTTCTGTTCCCCTCCACAAAATTCCCAAACCCTAGCTCTATACAAATTTCCTCAAAAAATACTGTTACAAAATTCGACTGAAATCTCAGTCGAAAAAAATAAAAAAAAATATTACAACCCTCTGCTATTCTTCTTCCTCCTCTCCTTCTCCCTCACTTGATAACCCATCATAACCATTTCCAACACATCCTTGCCGCCGCCGCCACGCCAACACATAGTCGCCGCCCTTGCATCAGCAGACGACGACCGACCTGCCCTCGTCCACAGCTCGTCGGCGCCCTCCGACAGACTGCACCCACCGAAGACACCCCACGCCAGCGCTGGCCTCCACGCCCTCTGCTAACAACCACGCCTCAACCAGAGTCATCTTCTGTCGCCCCTGTCTTCATCGATGACAGTCTACCACCAGGTGTCATCCGTCTCTGACATTGTTGCAGCCAGATCTGCATCATCACTGATGCGGCCTTTGATCTCCACGAGCGTCGACTTTGACGTCGTAGATCTGCAACCACCATCTTGTCTTCGTCGCCGTGATTTCTCCACATCTTCTCCACCCTCGCTGAGGCCGCTACAACTCCTTCGGCATTGTCATCAACATCAGGCCAAGTCTCTTCGTCAGCAACAAACCCAGGTCTCCTTCACCTACTTCAGTTCGCCACCAACCTCCCCAGATCTGCCTCGAGAAACATCGTGGCAGCAAATCAGAGCTCCTCTTCCTCTCTCGTCCATTGCTGACATCTCCTTCTTTGCTTGCCATCACCACCACCACCAGAGTCATTGACCAGGTCTCTTCATCTCCTCACCTTCACTCAAATCCACCACCATCAGAGTTCTCAACCATAGTTAGGATCGAAAGAGAAAGGAAAGAACTTGGGTTGTTGGGTAAAAAAATTTCATAACCCATCACTTTAACCCGATCGCCTATCGAGTTTAGGTCAGGCGGATCCCTTGAACCCGACCCAGATCTGTTACCAGCCTGAAACAACTAAGCGCAGTCAACCAGGCCCAAGCCCACTCAGAGCCAGCTCAAGCCGAGAGCGAGCTACCCGAGCAGCTGGAGCAAACCCCAAGCCGGCTCAGCCGAGCTGACAACACCAGCTCCAGCCGCGGCTCAACCCGAGCCACCACTGTTATAGCGGCTCAAACCGAGCAATTGTGCACATCACAATACTGCAACCTTCCAGAAGTTGTTTCTCATTCATTCGTAGTCTGTTTCAAGCTCTGTTCGAAGCGCTGGGTTTGTGACTGAGCCCCGGAGTTACTAAGAAGAGTTTGTAGCCAGTAGCTAGCAGGCCTCCACGAGCCTCTATTTGGCGTCGGTACAATCCCTGCAGCAGTTCAGTATCATTTTAGGCTCCGTTTCCAGCCCGATTAAATCTAGTTCGAGCCATTCAGACTTGGAGTAAATTCTCAACTTATGCATTGAATTATCTTCATGGATTTTTACTTTTGCGCCAAATATATTTATACTGATTGCGATGACAAAGTAGTTGAATGGAGTATGTTTGCGGCTGTCTCGTACTTTCAGGGTGCTTATGACCGTTATGGTTATGAAGACTGAGAAAGCAATCTTGAAGCTTTTTTCAACTATTTTGTTCTGATATCTAAATAGAAGTGTCATTATGCACAAATGATGCTGGATGAAGAAGCTTACTTGTGGTAAAAAGATAGTCATAGTTTCTGTCATTGTTGGTTTGTCTTACAAGACTTATTTCGTACTCGGTATGCTCCACACCTTCTCTTTATTGAGTTTCTGAGACTCTAGAGGACATCTGAAAGTTTATAGAAGAATACATGACAACAATGATTGACACAGAGGCAGAGCCAGAACCAGAAGTTGCAGTAGAGTCAAAGCCAACAGTTATTAATGAGCCAGAGCCAGGAGTTGCAGCTGAATCAGAGCCAGAGTCAGAGCCAGCAGTTATTGATGAGCCTGAGTCAGAACCAAAGATATAAGAGCTTCTTATAGGGCTTCGACAGATCTCCCGGAAGAGCTTATCATGAAGCTAGTGTCATTTACGCCAGCTGTGAGGGTTCCAGTATCTCTGAGATCACCTGATGCATGCGATCCTTTGCAGATCCTTCTAAAAGTAATAGGTTCACATGAGTTTGAATTTCTTGTGGTGCAGAATACAATCAGTCCAGTCTTCAGCGGGGAAGATTTGCCTCGGCATATTGCATGTATCTTATTAGAGGTACCATTGACCGCAGCCGGTTGGTCACGAAAGTCAATTTCACCTCCACCACCTTGGTTCAGTCATGACGTATCAATTTTGATTTCCCAATCACTACCTTGGCCGGAATGAAGATTCGTGATGTATTCGACCCGGATGTGCTTACCTTCTATCTACCACGACATTCATCGGGGATGAATATTTCCAAGCCGGGGAGAATGATGGGGAATCAAAGGGGCCAAGTTCAACAGAATTTAGATTTTTATTTAATTTTGATTTGGATAGATTTTGTTAAGATTTAAGAGTTAATTTGGGTTAGATTTGAGTGCATTTGATCCTATTAATAATTACACGTGCGATGCACGTTTTGTAGGCTATATAAAGGCATGTAGTGATCTTTGAAATAAGAATGATTTGCTTAAAAAATTATTTTCCTACGAAAATTTCGTGTTGTTCGATTTAATCACATGGATTAATCGAACCAGACGGTGAAGCTTAGGCCCAGGTTGCGATCTGTGGTCATACCTAATCCTCAAAATTTCTCTTCTTCCGCACTTTCACAAAATCCCACCACAAAATCCTAATTTCACTATTCCGTCCCACATCATATACCTAGTCGCATGTGGTCGCCTCCTTGTTCGGACCTACATTAGAATGGCCTGAAGTAGGGTACAACCCAATGATAGATTGAATGTGTTTTTAGACAGATCCCCTACCCATAGTAATAATCCAAAACCTCCAAGTGGGAATAAACCCATCTTCAGAGTTATCCTCCATGTGGGGGACGTCCCACATCGGAGTTGTCTCCCGAGTGGGAGAAATCCCATCTCGAAATATGTGTGTGTGTGTGTGTGTTTTCACCTACCTGTAGGCTCGACGAAGGGAGCCTATAGGCTGACGCGGATTCCGACACCGCGCTTTGAAAACTGAGTGGGGAAAATCCCAGCTCGTTGCGGGTTCCGATACCGCGCTATGAAAAACTGAGCGGGTAGATCCCTTCTCAGTGCGGGTTCTGACACCGTGCTATGGAAATCGGTGGGGGAAATCCCAGCTCATTCCGCATTCCGACACCGCGCTATGGAAAGCTGAGTGGGTACATCCCTTCTCAATGTGGGTTCCGATACCGTGCTTTTATGGAAACCGAGTAGGGAAAATCCCAGCTCATTGCGGGTTCCGACACTGCGCTATGAAAACTGTTGCTACCTCAGAGTGGGGGATTTCCCATCTACGGGGCGCGTGGCTGGATGTTGTGTTGGAGTGATATGTTGCTACCTCTGAGTGGGGAATCTTCATGATCGAGGCATTTGGATGTACATGTTGATGTAGTTGATCTCGTTGTTGCCTCCGAGTGGGGGAGTGTCCACCTACGGGGCGATCTCATAGCTGCCTCAGAGTGGGAGAATTCCACCTAAGGGTGATCTCGTAGCTGCCTTCGAGTGGGGGCAATCCCATCAACGGGGCGTGACGATGTCTGCACTGTCAATGAAGGTATGTATATCCGGAGTGATGTATAACATAATATTTCATTTAATAATGAAGTACATGAAAATGAAAACTGGAAGGAGAAATTGATATTGGAAGGAACTACGTCCCATGTATTTGAGCCCAAGGAGTCAATCTATCTTCTTATATTGGGTGATCAAGTGTTGCTCCTGAGGATGTTGTGGGTTCCGATGTCTAGACGCGGCCTCTGGGGTACTCCTTAAGAAAGTCTTGCCTCATGAGCTCCTTCAGGTACTTCCGGAGTACCCAGCGCTGGATGGCGGGTGTCCCTTGCCTTCGTGGTAGGACCAATACTCCTCGGACCCGGAGAGCGAAGGGTTGTATTGGAGTAGTATTGGGCGTCTGACCCATGGTTGATCTTTGAAGGTGTCGAAAATTTTATCGATAGCGAGCTTCAACAGAATGAAGCATCCCATTGATATGTTGTCTATGAGTGAGTTCGGGGAGAGGATCGGAAGCGCTTGCTTTTTGTAAGGGGGCTGCCCCAGATGTCGGTCTGGAGTGTGGCTGGGGGCTCTCGAGGGGACCTTGTTTTTCCTCCGTCGTCTCCCGGCTTTGCAGAGTGATTGGAGGAAGCTTTCATCGTCTCTTCAAGTTGGATAGAAGGTTGAGCTCGGGAGTGTACCTCGCTCATCTTGATGACATTGTGCTTCAGGAGATTCTAATAGAGGGGTGAGCAACTTGCAGTCCGCTGATAAAAGCGAGGGCGACAATTTCTTCCTCGCAGTTGGAGACTCTGGTGAGTTGATGTTGGAAGAAATTGTTGTACGACTTGAGGTTGTCATCTTGCCTCATTCTGACGGAGAGCAGGTGGTGACTACTCTTCTTGGCCTCCTGGCGGGAGGCGTACTAGGTAAGGAACGTTTTAGTCACCTCAGTGAAGTTGTGGAGGGAGAGTGGCAACAATGAGTAGAACCTTCCGAGGCCACATCTTTCAGGCTAGCAGGAAATGTAAGGCATAGGGATGGATTGTTGCGGGAGTAGATTACCATCTTGTCTTGAAAGTGGCGGATGTGCTACATCGGATCACTTAACCCGGATTAGTAATCAAATGTCAGTGTGGAGAACTTCCTCGAGAATTTGTACTCCTGGATCTTTCTGGAGAGGGGAGACTAATGGATCTTAGCGGATGGGGTCGGGTAATCGAGTAGCTTGGCTTCCCCAATCCGCTTCTGGATTAGTTCATCAAGGGTGCGGAGGTCGGGAGACCTGTTGTTAACAGGATTGCCCTCCGTTTGCACTGAGTTGTTCTGGTGGGCGACGACTTGGGTCAGGAGTTGCTGGTTGAGCAACCCAACTTCTCTTGCTCCTGAAGGATGTGTTCGGGGTCAAGAGCCATCTGCTCTCGTTCGTGATCTGATTGCGCCTGTTGTTCTTTCATCTGCTCTCTTACCTCGTTGAGCGTCTGAAGAAGCCGATCTTCATGCTGCTGTGAGGAATGGATGCTGACATCTCGCTCATGTTGCATTGAGGAGCCTGTGTCTTCGGTGGTGTGCGGTTGACCACTAGTTGACGGAGGGGCAGTGCCCCCAGTAGATTCAACCTTTTTTCTTTGGACGTCGTGCCTTCGCTTGTCTTCTTGGGGCCATCGTTGATGTAGGAGAGGCTTTTTGTGGTAGGTCTGTTTTGGGGACTAAATCTTGAGTGTAAGACTCACATCTCAATGAAGACACGAATTTGCGATGGAAATTTTCCAGCATAATTGATCGAACGATCGATCACACACCGTGAATAAGAGGGGGTGTTGTAATCGTGATTAGGTTTTAGATTCAATACAGAAAGTCGACAGAGATGAAGATTTTACGTGAAAACTCAAATTGAGAAAAATCACAGAGGGAGAGAGATTCACTATAATATGAGGGTCACACTGAGATATCCTGAGGCATTCTTCTGTTTACAGTTGTTTTTTTTTTCCTTTTTCGGTCTCCTTTTTCAGTCAGTCCCCCTTCTTCATGGATGGTAGGGGGTATATATTCTGATGGTCGTAACCGATTGCGCTGATCTTGGGATCTTGGCATATGCATATTTTTTTTGTTAGGATCATTCTGTAACAGTTGCGCTTGATTGTTGGGATTGACATACCGAGGTATCCGCCATTTTCCAAAACCACTCTCACTAGAATAGGGACGCGATTGGAACATGGGGATATGATGGCAGAAACGAGGTCCTTTCCTCGGGATTGGATGGACTTCGGGGTTGCGCCTGAGGTCTCTCTCCTCGGGGTGAATGCGACATTCGGTGTGGCGAGTTGATTTGCACTCATGATTTTCTTAATGCGGCGGGACACGTTATTTGATCCTGAAGGGTGACCAAGATTTGACTACTGCAATTATTGTTGTTCCTGCTGCTGCTGCTGCTGCTGCTGTTATCATCAACTAGTAGTAGTGTATCAAACTGTACTTAAGGTGACATCTAAGATAACTATCTGATCAACCTAAAGCCACATGGTTAGGCCATTGTATGGCAAACCTGCATTGTTCACCATCATGGTCACACCATAAAATATCTATATAAGAGTGATCTCGTTTCTCTTACTAGTAAGAAATCATTCATTTAAAAACTGCTTGATTCATGGATGAAAACTCTTCCAACTTCATAGTACTTCATTAATTGACATTTCAAGGCAATGCAGATCACTATGAATGGCACAAATCATCCGTGAGAAGGCTCATGTACGATTTCAGAGTAGGGCAATGGGAGGGGGAGAGACGGGTATCAAAATCTTCTTGGATCGTGTGGATGCATTATCCTTACGCTTGCACCACCTTAAACTCATTATCTTATTAGATGTTCAAAACCATAACAACAAATCTAATCTTTTCCCTAAGCTAATAGGCCAATAGCTACTACAAACTCATATATTTGTATCTTATATCATATAGATATAATTATATCATCTAACTAAAGATAATGAGAGTGGGCGGAGGGAGGTGGAGAGTGAAAGACTTTGGTGGGAGAGGGAGGGAGGGAGGGAGGAGTATGTTTGAGAAAGTTTGGCTTAGATCATTTGGGTGTGAACTAAATAACTAACCAAAAAACAAAAGATCGCACAAAATATCTACTTATATGTTAACTATATTTTTTTTATTTGTCATGAATTATGAGAAGGATTTTAAATTTATCTTTACATAAAGTTTAATTCTGAAATTATAAAAAAAATCTTTAAATTATATTATATTTATCCCTAATAGAAAAACGAGAACTAAAGGGGAAAATTCCTCAATATTTTTTACAAGTTTTACACATACATATACTGAAAAGAGCACTAAAACATCGCTATTTACATACATAACTGAAAAGTGGGGGAAAAAGAAGAATACGAAAATGAACACGTGCCAACTTCATTTTTCTTTTCTGCTTAGTTGATTGCCATTTGCTAGTTGCATGTTTGGTGTCTTGGTGTAAAATGACTGCCTTGCACATCAATATTATTTCTCCTTGCACATCAATATTATTTCTGGACAACCCCTGGGATACAGAAAAGCAGAAAAGTCTGAGGAATGTTTTGATAATGTCTTAAAAATAGATGTGGCACCACCCACATACAGAGTTGAGTTACAGTGTGTTTTCTGATAACTCTGTTCGTTAAGTCCAACTTCACTTAGTTATAGAGAGGACAACCGTCAACTTCAATCCCCGGGGATGTAGGGCAACTGGCCAGCAAGCAATGATCATCCCCTTCCAATCCCCACCAAGAAATCCCATTGATATTTTTGGATTGCAGCGTAAAATAGGTTAGTATTGCCATAAAAGCCACCCCTGCATCTAAACCAGCTGATAAAATATAGTTGTGCCTTGCCCACCATCCTTTGTACCTTCGATACACTACTAAGTTGAATACTAGTCCAACAATGAACCACATATTGTAGTTAACAGCCCGAGCTGGAGGAATTCCTCCTGCACCTGCCAAGATGATTGGCATGTTGATGAGCTTGATCCACTTCTTCTCTGGATACATGAGCGATAAGATCCACACAGGCATTGGGGCTAGGAAGCCAATGAGGAAGAAGTAATTCAATGTCTCATAGAGGCCAAGTTTCCCAAACATACGGGCTGGTGCCACTACACCCCATATAATTGATGCGCTGTAGAAAACTTGATCACCAGGGCATGTCCATGGGCTCCCCTCTGGTAGCTTTGTGGGGTCACATATATTCTCCACTGTCTCCAAGAGCCACCACGCTGTACCGAAGGTCACTGATGAGGCGATGACTGTTCCAACTAGCTGCAAGACTTGCCAATGATGCGTAGTTAAATTTGGGTTTTAAGGACATAATTAGTTTTAGATTTTGTGCTGTTTTGGTAATTAGTAATTTCAAATAATATAATTTCTTGAAAACATTACTATTATCATGGTCTATTGGTTATAGAGTGTTTGCTCGTTCAATAAGACAGGGACAGATAAAGGGAAAACAATGTCTTGAACTGCTCTGCTGAAAATAGAGGAACCTATACCAAGGAACAACACCATATAATGCTGTTTTTAATTAAAAGCATGAGAAGAGTCAAATGGAGGTCAATACAATTAGGTTGCTCGACTAGGCATTTAATGGTATAGTTATATTATAACAGGCTTGTCGATTAGTTTTACAGCTTAGAATGAAGAAAAAATATAGTTCACCTGAACAACGAACATAGACTTTGGTGGAATCTTCATGTAGTGACCCAACTTGAAATCTCCTAGGAAAGTGAGAGCTTGAGTCATGCTGATATATCCATAAGTCTTAAAGGCCACATTGGCGAGAGGCTTCCCGGGGTACATGTAACCAATGATCATCTCTGTAATCACATTCAGTCCTGGTTGCTGATGACAATTCATTAAAAAAAATTAGTTTCTTCGCGGACCACTAGGAAAGAAGGATAAAGTTTGCATAGAGAGAATTTGATTTCAACTTTTGGTTACTGAGGAGAAACATACTTGATTTGTTGTGGCTGTGATGATACCAATTGGGAGAGTGAAGATGAGGGCCAAGCCAGCTGCTAAAAGTACTCCCCAGTAGGGAAGTTGTAATTGTTTACCAAAGCCTTCACATGTGAAGATGGAAAGTGCAATCATGGAAACTAAGATCACATGGAACCACCATTCAGGAACTGCTTCATAGTTTTTCTTCATCAATCTTGTGTGGATATCACCGATTTGATCTTGGAATGCTGCTTTTGTCTGCCTCCAAATTTGCCTGCCATCGATTTGAAAAGTTATGCCGGTTACAGAAGTACAAAATTGACCGAACTCTGAGACTAGATTAGGGGAAATAGCAATTCTTGAATAGTTAAACAGGTTAGGTGCAGTGGTAAATAATCAAGCCAGAATGATCAAGAAGCTCCAAATTTGGCTCCTATTAGAATGTAGATTGAAGAAGATATTAGCTCATTGATATGATCATAGTTGAAGAAGGAGAGAATAAAAGAAAAGAGAGAGCGAAGGCCTAGGAAACTTGTAAAAGTTGCACCTCATAGGATGTTCTACACAACCATAACATATCTTATATGTTTCTATTTTATAGGCATTGATGGAATTTTATTATATGAAGCTTTTCATGTTTTCATTGTAATACTGCCCATTTTCGCTGATAGTGCAAGTAACCTTCTAGTTCCAAAAATTTATATAAACATTTATGATGAACAGGGAAAGAGATGCTTACTTTCCATAGAAAAAGCCGACATGAGACAAGGAAGCAGCGAGTGTTGCAAAGCTCAGACCATAAGTGAGAAGAAAGAAGATGCTCAAATTGATCTGACCAACACTATCATACCCTTCTTGGCTGAACTCAAAGGTCTGCTGATTCAACACTTGATTTACATCGTATCTGCTCCCATTAGCCATGAACAAGTGTGAGGAGATGAGTGGAAACCTCTTGGCCTCAAATGCGTTCGTCCAGTAAGCAATTGGTATGACTATATATACAGTAACAATGTAGCCAACCAGTATGTTAATAATGGCAAATGCTGGAGTTGCCAATGGACTCCCAATAAATCCAGCCACAGTTGACCAATCAAGGCCAATCGACCCGATGCCAAGGCCATAGCTGCCTGAACCAATTTGCTGTATTGTGACCGAGTCCTTCCAAATCCAGCAGACAAAGGAGAGGGCAGATATTGAAGGGAAGAGGTAATTAGGGACAATGTAGTATCCGAAGCTTGAGATAAAGACTGTGATGAAGAACTGGAGCCTTGTCATCCCTCCCTTTGGCCGCTTCTCATCATCATGCATTGCCCTAAATACATTTTGCATATCAATGAAGGTATTTCTAACACATACCTTGAGCTAGCAAGTAATTTGTGTGGCTTATATATCATGCACATTATCAATTCAAAAACATTAATTAAATCCATTTTTATGTTTAAATTTGTTGTTTTGATTGTTGTTGAGATCGGTAGAAACCTGAAGAGGGAGACTTGTACAAGGTTGGAGGGCCACCACATGTAAGGTGAGTCCACCAGAAACTTTCTGAATATTCCTGCCCAGCCATATCCCATCATCTGAATTTCTCCATCAAAACATCAAAAGAGTTATTTGTCTATGAATCAAACATCAGTTATCTCTTCAAAAAAAATTTCTCAATGATTTTTAGTATTCACTCACTTGTGTGGTTTGTGTAAGCAGCATAGCTGCTAGCGGATGCAACTTTCGGTGATAAAAAGCCTTGACAATGGTGATGATGTTAACAGCATAGGCCCCATTGGAGCCAGCATTGGCGAAGATGGTGATCAGGACATGCTCTTTCAAGTTGAAAGGCCCAGGGTTGAGTGAGAAGGACCGGTTGGTGCCCAGGATGCGAAATTTTGTAGAAGGGAGCCACGCTGCCATCAGTTTTCCGATTGGTAGAACAGCAATCTGTGCGGAGACTGAGGATATGTAGAGTGCATTCTGGCGATATCCGAAGAACTGGTTCAGGAAGGCCAGCAGAGTGCAGCAGATGATTCCGAGCACCCATGTTCGGAATGTTAAGGCTGGTAGGGTTGGATCATCGGTGATTGGGACAGTGAGTCGAACTTCCTCAACTGGGGAGTCATCGATGGTATCTGCAGAGCAAAATGGACATGTTAAAAAATTTACATAACTGAAAAGGATGGAAGAGGTGATGGTTCAAAATTCTGACACCCAACAGGAGTTCCCCTGTATCTCAACAGTACACATGGAATCCAAATAGGTGTGTTAGACTCAAGTGTATGTTAATGATTCTGACCATCCCTGTAGGTCAGAATCTGTCAGCGAGGAGTCATGGTACGTACAATGAATATCAGAAGGTTAGTACAGTGGAGAGATCCACTGCAAGAATCTTGCAGGGACTGCATGTTTGAGCACACAGACAACTCTCGAGGTGGCTCTTAGAGATTCGCGGCAAAGTCCCTCTAAAAGGCACCCCCACAGTTGCCTGGATTCTCGAATGTCATACCAATACGATTGCTCAGAAAATGAGTAAATGCGATATGAAAAAGTAGAGACAAGATATTCACCTGCTTTCTCAGAAGTCTCAAATTCAAGGTTCTCGGACTCCACCATCGAATCAGAACCCATGGCCGGCCAGCAACCTAAGGCAGCTATCAGATTGGGTGCAATGCCTCAGAGAGATGAATAGAATGAATGGTAGACCACCAAGTCTTTGCTTGCTATCTTATACTTGTTTAGAGCTCACCTCTGGAAAGTTTGTGTGGCGAGAAAAAATCTGTGTACCTTTCTTCACCACATGGTACCAAGGGTGACAGGTGCGTACCTTTTTTGGAAAATTCATTAATATTTTTATTAGCTAGCCTAATATAATCACACATTTACAATTATGAACCACCTAAATGTACAATACACAATATTTTGTCTACATTCCTTTTCATCTGTCTGCTCCAAAAATCTTGCTCAACATTATCACCGGCTTTAATTAGCTGTTTTTTTTTTTTGGAAACACTAATGTTAGTTAGCTGGATTCAAATATCATCATTATTATTTGTATGAAATACACAAGGTACTAAACAATCTAATAAATCAGGATTAAAAGCTCTTAATTAGCTGCATATTTATAAATTGCACATCAATTTGAGGGAATTGCGGGTGAACTTAAGGAGCAAGTTTTAATTAACAGAACATTCGACATTGGGAGGTTAAGCTGATTTTAAAAATATAGAAAGGAAAATTTTGCATGGTGTCACTTGATTCACTTTAACAATCTAGGAAGAAAGAAGGGAAAAAATTCGATCCTCTCATTTTATGAAAAGATGCCAATGACATCCAAATAAGAAAAAGGAGTATAACTAGGATTATGACATCCAAAGAAACTGAGACATGTGAAGGGTTAATATTGAATAACAAACCCTCTCTGAAATCAGCTTAAGTTGTAGAAACAATTAAAAATTAAGGTGATTTGGGTTTAGCCTTTGTGGTAAGTTGACAAAATTGGTTAAAAGCCTAAAACAGAAAGAAATAACTGGCAATTCGATTTGGGTAAATTATCCAAAAAGGTTACTAAATTGATTGGGAGCTCTTTTGGTGGGCTGAGAAAATTAGCTAAAATATAAAAATGGGCTTTCACCATAGCAAGATAGGCTGGACCACCTATTGTTATATTTAGAAAACTCTTATGCATGAAACTAAAAAGGATAATGCTATATAAATTTGTAGAAACAGTTAAGAATTAAGGTGATTTGGGTTTAGCTTTTGTGGTAAGTTGACAAATTGGCTAAAAGCCTAAAATAAAACGAAACAACTGGCAATTCGATTTGGGTAAATTATCCAAAAAGGCAACTAAATTGATTGGGAGCTCTTTTGGTAGGCTGAGAAACTTAGCTAAAATATAAGAGTGAGTTTGCACCCATAGCAAGCTAGGCTGGACCACCTATTGTTATATTTAGAAAACTATATGCGTGAAATCAAAAAAGATAAAGCTATATAAATGTTTTTTTTTTCCTTCCATTTTATAGGGCAGCCGCAGGTTGGCGAGTGGGGGGGGGGGGGGGGGGGGGGGGGGGGGGCGGCATTGGCACATGCCCCGAGTGTGGATGCAGAAAGAAGACAAGTAGCGCAAACTTGGGAAAGAAACAAAATCAGTTCTTGGAGTGGTGAGAGTCTTGATCTTGAGACTTGGGAACTATGGGGGAACCAAATTGGAACCTTGGCACTACTTTAACCTCCACAAGTATCCAAACAATACCATCCACTCTTTCTGCAGTTTTATTTGATTGTGGGCAATGATTGATGGACCACAATTCATGTCACCACAAGAGCATACGCACTGAAAAAAATATTGAGGATTTTGAATCTAAGTAATGTTAATTCTCTGGTCTATTATTAAGGAGAAGAGTAAATATTGGAAACGGAGAATGACTATAGTTTGATGTACGATTGTGAAGAAAGAGTCAACAGTATCCTATTTCATAAAGCAACATCGGAAATGCTTCAAGTACTCCTTGAGTTACTTATATGTGACCAATGATTTCGGAGGTGGTTTCTATTGTTGGCTTTGCAAGATTGCTAGTCAATTGTGCAAAAATGACACTCTAAAACTCACCTCATGAATGTTGCTTG